>QMIH01000044.1:868291-882928 GCA_003987875.1 Clarias batrachus
TATATATTATACTAGTAAATATACTATTATATAGATATATAAAGAAGTCATTATATGTCAATAATAATGCGCAAGCAGGATATTTCCCCCCAAAATATCAGTGTGAGAACATTTTTCCAGTAATGTCATTTAGTCACATTCAGTTTGTTATCTTGCAACAGTTCATAAAATATTTTTGTCGCCCTATTTATAACCTAGGCATTTACATTTACATTGACATTCTGCCTGTGTCTAGTAGGACAAATCCACAGAATAAACAAAGGAACAAAACAAGAAGTGTCCTATTAAAGAAAAGTTAACCGAACATACTATGGTAAAAATGCACGTCCTGGACTTCTGCTGAGCCTTTTGCAAACGAACATGCTGAAATTGGATTTATGAAATTGAAAGAAATTAATCCAACCCGAGCCTTAATTTCTGCACGATATAAATGATCTGTCTGGTCATGCCTAAGTTTTGTTCTCTCCTATCAGTCTTAATTATTAATCAAGCACAATTTTTGTTGGGCATTTATACTCGCATCTTTATGTTGCATTTGGGATTTTTTTCCCCTTGTCTGAAAATGCTCGTGGTTTTTGTTTTATCTCGCACATTTTACCCGTTTGCAATCAATAATGTCGGTGTTTTGAGAATTTATTAACGTCCCTGCCTTTTTAAAGACATCGCTGGTACTAGACAGCCTGCCTTTTTAAATAGCTCTCTGAAAACAGCTGCAATTCCCGCGTCTCCATCCGAAATTGCTGAAGCCATTTAACATCACAACGATTTTTTAAGGAGTATAAAGATATAACTCCTGCTAGAAGCTTTGTTTTAACACGAAACAACCATACAACGCGCAGGTGTTTCGGATTAATGGACGTCTGAACTTTATTATAAGCGATTAAAATAATGTCATCTGATTCAGTCATCTGATGTGTGACTTTTCGTTCCCGAAATTCTGAAGCCATATCAAACACGCTCTCTGTGATAACATGCTTAATTTACTGTAAGCATCTTAAAATGCACAGCGGTTACAGATTTTTTTCAACTTTAATTGGGCAAAAAAAAAAAATCGGACCTTCACAGCTTATAGAAAAGTAAAAGACGTGCGAAAAAATCATTTAACCCTCATTAATAAACTAGATTTTCCATGTCGCTGGGGTGGTACCTTTCCGATGACATGTTTTGGTTTTAGTGTGAATGGTTTATCTAAACGTTTATGTATTTTATTGTTTGTTTGGAATATATGGACTGGTGATATGGAATCGTTACTCTAAACTGACCCCGAGTGCACCTTTCCAGTAAAAAGTAAACACTGTTACATTTAGGAAAGTACCTTTAAACCTTTATTTCTGCGAGCCTAGGCTATTTCTTAGCTTACGCAGTAACGTTATATCCGATTACTCTTTAACATTCGTATTTCAGCTTTTCTAAAATAAAAAAGGCATCAAAATAATTAATTGGCAAAAGGTTTTTTTCTGAGCTCATGCGCGTTTACCTAATGCATCTACACAACAAGCATTAATGGACTTGTCAGGGAACCTATTCACCTAATTCGACTGACAGGTGACACCATGCTCAGTGAGATTTATAGGCCCACACCATCAGAGACTGGTGCTATTAAAACACACACATACACACACACACTCTGAATTGTTTTTGCTCTGTGCTTTTAATTCTTATACCATGAAAGTTCATTAAAAAAAAAAAAACATTATTGGTATGTTTTGAATTGCAATAGTTTAAATCAGCCTGTTGCACATTCGGCCGGCCTAATGACACGTGACCTCTAATGTTTAAAAAAAAAAATGACGCCTTTATCTTATAAGCAATGTGTCCATTGTTAGTTCTGAATTATTCGAGGGGTTGTTTATCTCCGCCAAGTCTCAAATTCAGCTCATTTCATTTGTATCGCGTTTGAATGGCGGTGAAACAACCATAAAGATCCTATATGAGAAATAATGCCTAGTTATGTGGAAAAGCTTAAGCACTTTGCCTGTTCTCCGGTTTGACAGCCACCTGTTACTGCTTCCACAATTCACACAACACTACATAGCTGCACTTAAAAGATCACAGCTTATGTCTATACCTACACATAACGACACACTTAAAAAAAAAGAGTGAGTTTTGGGTGCACGGGTTCTCAGAAACTCATCTTTAAGGGCAACCCTTTGTTCTCAGGTTCTACACAGAGGAACTTCAAGCATTCTCGGGATTGGTACAGTGTTTGGGTTTAGATTGGCTTCAAGCCGTGCATGCTCCACGGAAAAGCAGCAGGAAAATAGCTACCTAAAAAAATCTAATAAATAAATAAACAAGGAAACAAATAAATAAATATCGTATTGAATAACGTTACATAATAATAATAATAATAATAATAATAATAATAATAATAATAATAATAATAACACATTGAAAGCGTCCAGTTACCTTAGGGACAAGCAGTAGTGTTTATTTGCCAGAAAAAGGAGGGAAAAAACGATTGACAGCAGAGCGGTAAGCAAACTTCGTGATGCAACTCGACTGTAACAGCGGGCTATAGGGGAAGCCAATGAGCGCACCGTTTAATACATTCTCTACTACTTCAAACAGCACAGACGGACATCATGAACCCGGAGGAAGCGCTTTCTCTTCGCGCGTTGAACCCTCGGCAGGGTGCGCGCGCTCAGTGCTGACAGCCAACACAACACACACCGGCTCTTTCTCATCTCTCTCTCATACACACACACACGTATACGTACAAACGCGCGCGCGCACACACACGCACACGCGCACACACATGCAAACGCGCGTACTCGCTTTCACCGCGTTCAGTTTTTTCATCACGGAGCGAATAGGTGTTCAATTTTTTTTTTTGCCGGGCCACTTGGTCTACACATTTCCCGTGAGCGATGTGTACACGAACCCCGAGCGGGAAAGAAAGAAAGAAAGACGGAAAGAAAAGGCTCCGCGCTAACTTTGCCGTAGACCCGGGTGCGAGCGCTGCTGGAGCTGGATCACGTGATCCGAGCGAGCTGATCCGCCGGTTTTGTTAGGGTGGAGGATTTCTGGGTTTGTGTACATAAGGTCGTGTGCTTGTGTTTCTCTCTCTCTCTCTCTCTCTCTCTCACTCGTTACTCCAAGTGCCACCGCTCCGCCTCCTCTTTTCGCAACATTGACGCAATGTATAAATGCTGGAACAAAAGGACAACTTCCTTGAAGCTTGGCGTATAATTGCAAGAAAAAAAGGAAAGAACGCGCGCTCGCGAGAGAGAGATAGAGAGATAGACAGAGAGAGAAAGAGAGAGAGAGAGAGAGCAAGACAGATACAGCCGCCTCGACTGGCGCGCGCGCGCTAACCGGAGCCCGGTGTGCCAGTTTGCTGGAATATTATTTCCGATTTTCGGCTGCACGTTACAGTGTGATGGGGGGTTTTGCCTATAGCTCCGCTTTCCAGGTTTTTCTCTTCATTCACCTTTGAAGTAAGTATCATTATTTAATCACAAAGCTTTCGGCTTTTCTACCCCCCCCCCCAACCTCCTCTTCCTTCTCCTCCTCTATCCTCTGTGCGTTTGTCGCGAATTAGAAAAAAAGAAAGCGCTTTGTTGTCACATAGCTATAGGTGTGTGTGTGTGTGTGTGTGTGTGTGTTCGTGCATTGGAGGATGAAAGTTGTAGCGTTGTTATCTAGCTCATTATCAAAATTCCTCCAGGAGCCGGTGAGATAAACAAGCACAGCGCATTACAGTTGTCCTGTGTAAATAAATAATAATAGTGCTAAATTTATATTGTATATATACATTTATATGCATATGTATATATATATTTTTGCTCCCAATATTGTTTACGGGTTTGGTGGCAGGTTAGGTAAAGGCTCCGTTTTGACACAAAAGGACTGAGTAAAATGAACTGCTTAGGCGTTAATGATGTCAGTCTGAATTACATTATTATTATCGTTTCCTACTGAGTGCATGTTTTTGATTTTGATTATTTATGCGCAATCCGAAATGCCCTTTTTTCCTTCATCATTATCATCATCTTAATATTTTTATTATTATGAGAGCTCACATCCAAACTGAGGATAAGTGCGCTAGGTTTCGCGACAATCTCAAAATGAAAAGCATTTTTTTTTCACACATGTTGCTCGTATATAGAGCCCTATATCACCCGTACCGGTTTATTAATTAACAGTCCCTGTAGTTCGCTTTAAATCTCTACCGGCTTGACTTTGCGAACAAAGAAGCGGATGGCTGAGTGGAGGGCTTCGGTAAAGAAACGGCTAGACTGTTTACAATAATAACAGGATAGTGGTGACGTCGAGTAACGGACAGCGCTCTCAGCCAGAGGAAAAACTTCTGAGGCATCAACAACGTGCTAAATTTGGACAGGGGGGGTTACATCATCGAGGTAGAGCTCGAGGGGGCGGGACTTCCGGTCGGGTTTGAGTTCGTACCGCTGGAGAGCGAGAGTGTGTGTGTGTGTGTGTGAGAGAGAGAGAGAGAGAGAGAGAGAGAGAGAGCAGGCACGGCTCTAATCCTCAGCATCTCAGCTCGAGTGGCTCTAACATTAATGAATTCCCAGTTACATTATTCCAAAAAGATCTTTCCTTTCTGTGAAATGCCCTGTTTTGTGTTGAAGAACTTCTGGACTTGACTGATATACAGACAACCTAAAATATTTTTTAAATTGTATTACCTGACATCACATCACAGGAAAAAAATCAGGCATATATTATATTATATTATATAGCATTATATTATATTATCAGAATATAGTATTTTTTTCAGTTTTTTTTAAATGTGTGTGTGTGTGTGTGTGTGTGTGTGTGTGTGTGTGTACGCGGGGTGTGTGAGAGAGACAGAAAAAAAAAATATGAGCCAGTACATATAATGGTACAAAATGCAAAATCAGAAATAACCATAACACACTTCAAAAAGTACAGGAAACCAATATTTTCCATCTGTATTAAAACCAACAAAAATCATATAGATTGTTGTTGATGTTAGCTAAACATATAGTACACAATGTGTACAGTACATCACTTACCGTTTGCATGTCAGGAACAGTTAGAATTAGTTCTTTACCTATTAACTGAGGATATAAGAACTGAATTACCACTCCTGTATTTTTTTATATATAAGCATTCTTTATAATATTCTTCTGATCTATTTGAGGATATTAATCATTTTAATCCTTTTAACCTTTTTAAAATCAAGTTTAAGTATATCTTTCAAAGCAATGTACAATGCATGTTTTTTTGTTTGTGTGTGTGTGTGTGTTTTTTTTTTTTTTTACAAAAATGATGACGAATGGCACACTGTGCAGTGTTTTTTTTGTAGGCAGACCAGTGTAACATGACCACAATAACATGTCTAATTTCAAGGTCAAGTAGACATGAGGAGCTATCCAGAACTAAAATACAGTTAAGGTGCATGTCATTGAAATTTACCCCATTAAAAAATCCGACAATATCAAGCATGTACACAGTGATATGGAGGAGCTATTACCATGTTACGACTGTCCTGCCGTCACGACTGTGCACAGGCTTCCCTACGTTTCTTGGACCCTTAGTGGAGCATAATTGTAGAGGTAGATAATTAGAATGTACGGAACAGTGTTAGCACTTTGGGCAACAAATTATAACTCTACAACACTTTTTTTTTTTAATGAAAGTGCATTGGTTAAATGTTAGTCTACTGTGATCATCAACAGTGTACTAAGCTACTCCTTCTGGTATGATCCTTGTTAACTTCATGAAAGAAGATTGTAGCATACAAGGATCCTTAAAATTTTGTCAGGACCTGGTGGTGAAAAAAGGTTTTGGTGAAGTAGGTTTAATGTACTGGGTAACGCACACACTTGCTGTACATTATTCTAACATTCGTTTTTTAAGAAAGATTATTTTAGGGTCAGATTAAAAAAAACTTAAAGAATAACATCAGTCAACAATGATAACTATTTAGGATGAGTACATTGCTTCAGGCTATGCAATCAAGGAATCACACTTCAAGCATGAAGATATTTAAAATGTTTATTAAAACTTTATGCTTATGCTATATAATCAGAAGGTTGTCAAATTTGTAACAACCCCCCCCCCTGCAGGACTCTAATTGGTGAAATAAACCAAATAAACCAGCGTGAGTCAACGGTCATGTCTTGTTAGGCCAGCTCACTTAACAGGGGTCAGAGGTCGCTGTTGTGTTCTCAGGCTTGACCTGCAGGCGTCTATTGGCTTTTGATGGATGTTGTCGCTTAAGTGTGCAGCTTTGGCCTCTATAAAAGGGGAGGGTGTGTGTGTTGGGAGGGTGACGTGTACCCACTCTTGCCCCCTCCCACACTGTTTAGGGGAGATCACAGGGGTGCAGCTGCTACAGACAACTTTAGTCTGGGGAGGGTGGATAGCTGAGCCCCCTCAATGAGAACAAAACCTTTTCTCTCACTCTTTCTCACTCTCTCTCTCACATACACACATGCTCGCCCCTTACAACTATGCCTATTCTTACACAATAAAGCGGCGTCTGACAAGTGACGGGGTGCACGAAAGTTCACTTGACGTGCAGCAGATTTGGCTGCATTTCTGGGGATGAAAGAGCAAAGGTATCATGTACAATGATAAAGACACATCATTACCTTAATTGTTATCTTTTTTAAGATAATGGTACTGGATCACTAAACCAATGCCACAAAATCAGGAACATTTAATTTATCAAATATAGATGACATGCAAGACTCATGGCAAATTTCAACTATAATTGCTAATGTATATTAAATTAACATGTTTTACATGTTCATAACATGTTTTACATGTTTATAATATGTTTATAATTCATCATTATAGCTGTTTGTGTGTATTTCTAACCCCACCCAACCATACCACAACTGCTCCTGCAGTGATATACGAAACAATAATTGTTTAGATCCACCTTTTCATTATCAGAGGGCTATAATGACTTTGTCTAAGTCGATGATAAAAATATATTTTTAATAATATAATATATTATATATTTTTCTTTGATCAAACAACTGTTTTTAGTGCTACAATTATTACTATATAATGACATACAATAAACCATTATTAGTGTATTTCCATACTTTCTTGTTTGACAGGACATATGGGTATATAACCCTCATCTATCCCCTACGTACAAAAGGCATTCAAATAGACTTCTGTATTTTTTATGTAAATATATTAGTGACATGTAAATACCACAGTGCTCCGAGCATGTACTGAGAGTCATTTTATTGTAGTATAAGGAGTGTTTGAGTGTAAAATGGCAAATTAACTCGAGGTAGACAGCATCATACTTATAGCTCAAGTAAGTGAATTATAGATAATACTATGGAGCAATTTATTTTGACCTTTTTAAGATACAAGCAGAGGTCCAAAGGCATTGTGGCTCCAAGGTCACTTCAGGTTAGTGCAGGCCTCTTTACACATTTGCATTTTGTGTGTGGATAATGTCAGAAATATGCAGTGGAAGTTTTAGTAGAAGTGAATGAAGCTTATTGTGAGACTTTTATTCTTATTTCATTTTAATTCCTAAACAGAATCAGCTGCAATTATAGCAGTAGACTGCTAAACCTTCATGAATATATGAAATATACACCAATCAGCCATAACGTTATGACTACCGACAGGTAAAATGAATAACATTGATTATCTCGTTATAATGGCACCTGGACGTGTGTGTGGGATATGTTAGGTGGAAGCATTTTGTCCCTGAAGTTGATTTGTTGGAAGCAGCATAAACGGACAAGAGTAAGGGTTTGAGCGACTTTCGCAAGGGCCAAATTGTGATGTCTAGACGACTGAGTCAGAGCAGCTCCAAAACTGCAGCTCTTATGGGAGTCTGCAGTGGTCAAAGGAAGGAAAACTTCTAACCGGTTGGTGTAGATCAGTCCAATAGAACAGCTGAAAAAGTTAATGCTGGTTCTGATAGATAGGTAAC
This sequence comes from Clarias batrachus, assembly GCA_003987875.1. Taxonomy (NCBI): domain Eukaryota; kingdom Metazoa; phylum Chordata; class Actinopteri; order Siluriformes; family Clariidae; genus Clarias; species Clarias batrachus. The sequence continues at coordinate 876,198 of QMIH01000044.1, forward strand.
AAATTTAAGGTGTAAAGTTGTAAGAAAACAAAACTAATTTGTGTTACTCTATGACTATTTGTGTAAAGTATTCAATAATAAATTGTGCTTTTTAGTTTATATATATACTATATTGCAATTCACAGATTTATATAATTTTGAAGAAATATAATATTGCAATTTATATACAGACAGCAGGTTGCTGTGAATATTTCCTATATTATATATAAAAAGCTTGTACACTTAAAATGTTGCCTTAATATTGTATGCTACAAACCTTTCAGGTATAGTGGACAATTCAAAGGTCATAAGAATCAAAGTGATAGCAATCAAAAAGAATACAAATAAGAAGAATAATTTACCCCTTTATTCATATAGAAATAAAATGATCTGTTAGTAAATGTGCCATAAAATACATCCAAATTAATATCCGAGGTTTAGGGTATGGATGTACATGTGGTACACATAAAATTAATTAATATATGTAGTCCATGTCATAATGTAATATATGACGTTTGCATTTATGTTAATGATTAGTATTTAGTCATGACTGTTCTTGACAAAGCGTAAGAAATCCATGTAATTTTTTCTGCCAAAAATGAATGCGAGAGAATGGCAAGTTGTATGAAAGGTAATGGTGTGTAGATGTATCTTTGTATATTACATTAACATTTGGACAGAACAAACATGTATTGTAAAAACTAAAAGCTCTCCTGAAGTCTTATAGGCTACATTTATAGACCAACTCATGTTACTACACATGTATCACATTGCATAGGTATATATTTGTTTATATGACAGTCAGAAAGTGGATTTTGCTGATGAACAAGTGTGTATACCAGAATATATAAAAAAAGAAATGTGCAGGCCTGGTCTGGATGCTCAGCTAGTTATAACAGAAGTTAGCAGGATAGTTAATAGCTACACATGATCACTATAATAATGATATTTAATAACTACAAGGAGGGATTTGTAATCTGGCATCCAAGTGTCTTAGAGAGGCAGTTGGTGAGGAATAATCAGGTCAGCTTTTTCTTATAAAGGACAGAAAGGACTGATTTTACACTAGTTGCCATTATCAAGACGACACAAAGAATAGAAACAAAGACACAAGAATAAACTGACACTCAGAGTTTTATGAAAAAAAATGTATGCATCATAGTTTATTAAATTTTTTGAGCAAGTAATGTTTAGCTGTTAATACATTATTAAGAGTTTGTTTAGCAGCAAATACTCTAGGCATAAAACAGCCCTTCGAAAAAGCATGAACACGTCTTTCAGAAGGCCGAGGTCGACAAGGTCATGACTCCATCCGTGTTTTACCCTTCTCTTTAAATTCTGCCAGTGTTAGAAAGGGGTATTTTAAGATTCCTAGCTATTTGTCTGAGGTACAGTTTACCCTTAGAATGACCAGCAACCTGGGCCTCTTTGAAAATCGGAAATTTCTTTGTAGTTTTCACTTGCAAGCTCGCTTATAGATAGGTCTGTTGATATCTGAAAATAATAAGGAAACAAATAGTATAATAAAGACAATCAGAAGTACAGTACATGGCATGCAGACATTTTTTTTACTATAGATCTATGGGGGTGTATTGACTTCTTTCATGTCTGTGTAGATTAGGTCATAAAGACTGGGGGTTGAAGTGACCTCAGTTACTTCGGTTGTTTCTTTAAGGGTGTTTTTCGTTATCTTTTCTTATCACTCGCGATATGGTCTCTCACTTCACTTCACTTCACCTCACCGACGCCTGCGACCGACTGACTGACTGACGCGTTTCACTTTTCTTTTCTCTTTTACTGCTTTGGATTTTATTTTTTTTTTTATTATTTTTTTTTATTAAATATAAACTGAAAATAGTTTCATCACAAGAGCGAGTTGTGAAAATTCGCGGTGAAAATGTGTCAGGAAAAGGGTAAAGGAAAAAAAAAAACAGGAGTCTGCCACCTTCAACGCTCCTGAAGTCAGTCCATGTTCCCGGCATGCCCGGTGCAGGGGGCGGCTCCTCATGATTTGAATGAACAGAGTCACTTTCGGCGCCATTTTCGAGTGAGCCGCGATAACATCAACACTGTCGTCCTGAGCGCGGAGCTCCGAGCTCCGGCCCGAGCCTGCTGTCGAGAATGAGAGAAGGACAAAAAAAAGCTGGGGGGAAAAAAAACAACAAGAAGAAAAAACAAAAAGGACATCTTTTGTTTATTGGTATTGTTTTAATCGCGCGTTCATCGGCTGTACAAGTGATCAAGAGTCTCTAACTGATACCGTGTCCGTGGGAGGAAAAGATGTCTCTTTTTTCTCTCTCTCTCCTTCGAGCTGCGTTATGGAGGAAAAAGAGCATTTTTTGAACAAAAAACAATGACAGAATTATCTGGAAAAATTCTGTAAAATACCTTAGAGACTTGAGAGTCGGTTTCGACATCGAGGTGCCGGGAGAAAAGTCATTTTGGGTGTTTTTTTCTGCTTCGGTTTTGAGCGGGAGTAACGGATGTGTGCTGGTGCAGTCAGCTCGCCCTGATGCACACACACTCGCGCGCGCGCACACACACACACACACACTCTCTCTCTCTCTCTCTCTCTTCTGACAGCCGAGATCAACCACACTCACTCCAACCGGGCTGGTAAGGCTTTCCAACCTGATTTACTCACTAACCTACCTGTTTTACCTCGGGTTTGTTGTTAACCAGAAAGATCCCTGTGTGTGTGTGTGTGTGTGTGTGTAGAGAGGTATTAAGGCGAGTTGCGCCATTTTAACACCAAGCGTCAGGGGAAAAGTTCTTTGCAACAAACTAACCTCCTATCTGCACAATGTATCAATGTTTCTTTCTCTTCATCCCGATACATTGTTTCATTTCACACCCAGGCCGTATTGATGATGTCACATGATGGTCCCATTGATGTATCATGACGTGTAACTTTTCCTGAAGGACACATTGAAATGATGAGGATGAGACTAAAAAGAAGGGAGAAAAAAATCCTGCTTATTAAAATGAAGTATGAAGCATCATGGCATTAGAGTGTAAAGGAGGCAAATGTGTGTTAGATCTGTGCTGGCTTTTGGTTACGTACGTGTGTGTGTGCGCGGAGCTGAGCTAAGCTACTATTAGAATGACAGTTTTGGCCTGAGCCCACGTCTTCGTTTGAGTTTTCTTCTCAGTCAGAAAATACAGTCAGCTCCTGTACAGATAGCATATCTCAAATATGTTTGAGCTTTTGATTTCATGTGTATTTTACAAGTACTGCCGTCTGGATATTGGCTGATTATTTGACACGTGTGACAGGGGAAAATACTATTTATTTATTTATTTTTTACCTCATTTGCAGAATCAAAGAGTTGCATTTTTTGGGCTATTTGTGTAGCTTAAGATGTGTGGGAGTGGTTAATTGAAAAAGTGCTAAGGGGAAAAAAAGGGTTTAGACTTGGCAGAGAGGTAGGTGTGTGTGTGTGTAGATGTGTGTGTGTGTGCGCGCGCGCATGTTCCACTAACCGTTCAGCTCGAGCCCTACTTGCCCCGGGTGTATGTTGCGCACCTGGTGGTTCTCTATGCCTTTAAGGACAGACACAATTGCACAAATATATTCAATTCATCAAGTTTCTTTCTTTTTTTTTTTTTCTTTTTTTTTCAAACTTGCTTATGACCTGGCCTGTCTAGTCTTATCATGCTTATATATTTTTATTAGACTTTCAGCCCTATGGATTCACACCACTTATCGTTATACACAGGGTTAATTAGTATATATATTAAAAATATATATATTCATAATAACTTCCAGCAAGACCCCAATTCTCTGTTCATATTAAGATCTCAACAGGGAGGCACTGCATTTTTTTTTCTTCCTTCCCCTCTCACTGCTTTAAAATTTAGGCAGGCTCTTGCACATGATGAGACTATCAAGGTTTGAGGAAAGTAAATTTCCGAGCAGGTCAGATGGTCTCAGCTATGGTATAGTTTACCAGCATTAAATAAAAAACAACAATAACAAGTTTCCAGTTGTTCTATTGTTGACCTGTGGTCTGACACTGTGAATACATTTTCTACACACACTCGCACTGTCAGGCTTGACACTTCTCACACTTTTTTCACCATAACCAGTGTTTCTCGGATATCTATGTAGCTTTTTAAAAATTAATGACTCAGCAATAGAAATTTCCTGACCAGTAATGTTGGAAACTTTATGTTTAAAAAAGAAGAAGAAAAAAAATCAGGCTTTTGTAGAAAATTATAATTACCACAGAGTTCAGAATTGAAATATTACCACAAGCTGACTGTTGGCCAAGTTGTTGCATGTCCATATGTCCTTATTGACAGGAGGGTGTTTTGAAATATTTGCTTTTCAAATTGCATGAAAAATGACTAGATGCGAGGATCCTATTTCCTTGTGACAGATAATAAATAATGCATGTAGCTACACATAATTACTAGGTGAGTATATTACACACTAATACTCGTGTAGTCAAAGTTAGATATGCATTAGTGTGTGTGGGTGTTGTCACAAAAATATTTATTTCATTTGAAGAAGTGATGTGAAGAAAAGTGGTAAATATGGTTTTACTGTCACAGGTCCGGTCTGAATTTATATAATTATACATTAGACTTCCTAGCATGTGCTTTATATCATGTACATTTCTCTATGTTAATAGTTTTACTTTTGGCTTATTGTTACCGTCAGTTGTTTGAGGAAGTCCTGAACTAAATATACTCGCACGGGTTACACACCCTTTAAAACTCTTGTGCACACACCATCAAACTTTCAGTGATCACATTAACATATGTGTGTAAAATTCCTAATTTCTATTAGACTGGAGTCCCATGGCTGTTGGCACACTAGAACTTATTAGAGGGGGGAAAAAAGGGCTATGAATAAGAATCCACTGACCTCGAGGTCTTATTAGATAAGAATGGGATATGCGACAAACTGATATTGCTATGGTAACAAGGACTTTTGTTTATTTGTTACTTGTCCAGCTTAAGCATGCTAGGTTTTTTTTTTTTTTTTTTTTTTTTCTTTTTTTAGTGTGTTTTTTTTTTTTTTTTTGGGGGGGGGGGGGGGGGGCTTGGTACTGACTTTGGTTAAATTTTGCATGAGTTTTATGTAGCTCACTTAATGTGCTCCCTCAAGTGTAGCCCTCATCTTGGACTTAAACAAAAACTGTAATCTGAAAAGGGCCATAAGTAAAATTTCTGGTGCCCAGATATTACATTATTGCAAAATTGTTGTGCTTGTATTATTATTATTATTATTATTATTATTGTTAGGCACCAGGTGTTCTCAGATCTAGACCCATAAAATACACACACACACTGTGTGTTTCAGTATAAAAGCTCAGAAGTGACATTTTATCTCATGAACAATAATATATATATTTAATAATTTTTATGCACATCATCATTCGAGTGCATTGGTAGTTGTTGAAAAGGTTTTGGTTGTATTTGCCTTACTGTACATAACACAGGCTTCATAATGTAGGCCTTAATATGAACAGCCATCTTCTCAACTGAATTGAAATGGTACTTGCCTTCAGGAGCTTCTTAACATGAAGTACAATAACATCAACAGGATTTTAGTGTAATTTGTTATATTAAATAAAATATTTCTGAACTATTCCAAATATATATTTCAGCTATATTGAGTCCTAGCAGTTAATTTCACTCATGGAACACCCCAAGCAGTGCATTTATTCTATACAGTAATAGACATTGATGTTTTAAATGCTGGTGCAGAACGTGTGATGTGATCAGAGTTGCCGATTTGAGACCCAGATGTCCCCCGAGCGTCCCTGTCCCTCCTTGCAAGAAGCATGGCTGTGGAAAAGAGTCCTCAGTGGCCCCTTGCTATTTAGAAAGAAAGAAAAATCATAATTAAAACATTTCATTAACTTACAAGTAAACATTTGTAACAAAAATATATTCTATATTGTTTATTATTTTATTAGTGTATAGTTATGTATTTTTTTATTTTTTACTTTTGTTTATTATTATTATTATTTTACATTTGAAAAATACAAACCATTCAAAGTGCCTTATAACACACAAAGTGAGTTTTATGTAACTCATCTATAATTTTACTCATCAAATTGAAATCAGTTTATTATTATTATTATTATTATTATTAATCAATATTATTATTATTCTTTATCTCCACCCTTCACTTGCAGCCTTGTTGCAGCACAGACACTGTGACCAATTAGTAGAAATAATGAACGGCCGTACATATTAGCGTGGTCGACATGACGAAAATTTTTTTTTAACAACTCATTTAGGTATAATGTAAATGATTACATTATATCGGGTTTGACTCAAGCGCTTCTCGAAAGTACACGGAGGCCAATAATGGTGGATAAATTGGTTGTTTAGGTCACACGCGTCACTATCGCTTTCCCCCTGTGCTGTTGTAGTCATTTCTGGATCACTGGTAGCCGAATGCTGACTCACTGTCAACCTGAAAAAAATATATATATATATGTATGTGTGTGACCTCAAGTAGTTATATTTGTAGGTTTTTGTTTTTTGTTTTGTTTTTTTATTCAAAAGTGAGTCAAATGAAAACCTTACAAGTGCGGCTTAAATTTGAATTGACTCAAATAGTTTTCTAGAGAAATCCAGATCCTTGCATTGAACGAAATGCAAATTATGTCGAAATAATGATATATTTTTGTCAGCAATAAACAATACACAATTGACAGAAACAATTGGCTTCATATATTCACTGTGGTGTAATGTGTGTGTGTGTGTGTGTGTGTGTGTGTGTGTGTGTG
>QMIH01000044.1:882954-949381 GCA_003987875.1 Clarias batrachus
TATATATACCTATACCTTCCTATATATATTATATGTATATTATATAATTATATATATCTCACAGAAATTATATCCTTATGCACCCTTTTCATAACGGGCCATTGTATTAATAAAAATATATTTCATTTAACCTGTAATAATGCATCGTGTGTAACTCTCACTAGTTTGTGATGTGAGGTTCGAGCTCTAAGGGCTGTGTTCACTTCAAAGGGATCACATTATAATCTCCCTTTGAGAGGAAGCTTCTCTTGTAAATAATACAGACTGTTCAAGCAAGCTTTTTGACTTGTTGTTTTATCAATGTCTTGTTGTTGTTGGTTTTTTATATGCCAATAAACATTTTATATTTATCCCCTTTTCTTTTAATACAGCTAAATGCCCAAGCAGAATTTGTCACTTATCTGAGAGGCATATTTTTCCTCTTCTCCTTCCTAATTTTAAATATATTGTAGCAATGCATATATATATATATATAATGTGTGTGTGTGTGTGTGTGTAAAATTCGAGGAAGTTGGTTAAAAGTAGCTTGACCATTAAAAAGATTTGCATGTTATTTTTAAGGCCATAAAGTGTGGAGAGGAGGAAGCCTTTGAAGGTCAGCAGCGTGGGGGTGGGGCTCAGGCGCCTGTGAACTCATCATTTGCTTTTGGAGGTTTCGGCCCTTCGAGTGTGTTTTTTCGGCGAGTGAAGTGCAGCAGTGAAAGTCTCGACGTGATTGCCAATTACAGAGCTGCGTGTGCTCTGAGGAACATGTGGCTCTGATGTAAGCATGCTGCGTTAGACAGCACGTGCTGTACTGAGGACAGCTCTGTCAGGACTCCCCCCTCTCTTCTCTGACGTTATTAAGGTAAACGGTACTTGGTACTCGGGCTTGGCCTGGCTTTGCCTTTGAGGAGTTGTGTATGCATGTGTGGGTGTGTGTGTGTGTGAAAGAGAGAAAGGAAGAAAGAGAGAGAGAGAGATGATTGCTTGTACTGAAAGCTCCTGAGAGGCCTGCATGTACACTCTCATTTCCACCACTTTTAAATTCTGATGGTAACCTTAATTGTGGTAATAATTTTATATCTTATAATATTTATAAGTTAAATGTGCTTAATATTGCTGTTTGTCGATTTTATAATTTTTATTATTGTTATTATTGATGGGTTTCTGGTATTGTGTGATAAAGTGGTGCAGTATGGGAAAAGATCAGAATAACTAGCTAAGCAAGTGGTAGAAACTTTTGTGGATAGTGTGCTTGGGCATTGTAGTATGCTGTGATTGATAATGCTGTGTAAAAAGCTGAGGACACACACACACACAGACACCTATGCATATACACATGATGCACAAGTCCCACTCTGACACACTCGGCACAGAGTAGCATGTTGTCCCCTTTGCTTACGACTTTTAGTAAAAATACTGTAGCAACTTCCCTTTTTGTGGTAGGAAGCAAATGTTGTTGTTTTTTTCTGTAAGCTTCAACATACACAGTTACTAACTTGAACACACTTACACCACTCTCTCAGGACCCAAGAGTAAAAATTACACTGCAGCCTGATGTAAGAAGAATGCATTCGAATGTCTTTTATTTATTTATTTATTAACTTGTGTGTGTGTGTGTGTATATATATATATATATATATATATATATATATATATATATATATATACATACATACACACAAATTATCCAGTTCGGAAGGTGTTTGAGGGCAATTAATTTTATTATTAATATTATTTTATTTTATTTTTTTATATTTTGCCATGGTTGTGGATTACATTGATATGGTGGTGAAATACCTGGCAACACATTCTCACACCCTGATGTTTGTCTTAATGGTTGGGTTTCCACTGCTGCTGGTTAATAAAAGCATGAACACTGCATTTAATCCATGTAACTACAGCTTAATAACTTTTTGAAAAACTTTTTGCCTCATTAGATTTTTTACTTTTGTGAAAGAATGGTTTCTATAAGAAACTGTTGCTGCTGTTGAGGTCAAAACAATAACTCCTTGATTTTCAATACAGGAAAATAGATAAGGGGGGTGTTGTCTTAGAACTTCACTTTGTACCAGATTTGTATATTTTTTGGCTGATTGATTGAAAGTCAAAAAAAAAAAGTTAGTCTCTGCTCTATAGAGCTGGATTACTGGGTCACTTAAAGGGAGCAGGCAGCAGCAAGGTGTTGAGGAAAAAATCTGTACATTGTAGGATTCTTTATTAATACTATCTTAAAACTTAAGACGCAAAACTAAAAATGTATCTAAATAAATAAAACAAGGAAAATTATTAAAGTTCAGAAAAAAATTCTTCTCTCTTACACACACACACACACACACACACACACACACACATACCAGGCACATAGAAACTATAAAACCGTGATTAGTCTTAATCCGTGCATACCACAATTGTTGAAACAATTTACCTCATGTGTTAACGCCACGTGTAGCAGTAAAAGTAGTGAAAACAGAAATAAACCAGTCACTGAACAGCAGCAGCCAGACACACCAGTGATGGGAGCCCATGCATTTCAGTAATGTGTTTTATTTCTTCTTTATTTGCTGCACAGAACAAGTCTCGTGAGCGGTTACACACCCTGTACCAACCCAAGACAATGGCGTCTCCCAATCATGCCACGGTAAGTAGATTAGTTAATTTCTGCAAATGTTATGTTTAGCTATATACAGTATGTGTGTTTTTGTGGTGGAGCAGCCATACAGTATAGAAGGGTTTTTTTTTTTTTTTGGACCGGGATGCCCCAGGCCCAAGAATAGTGCGCTTAAAAATATACTACAACAATATAGCGCGAGCAACTCGGCGATCGAGATCGGATGTCTGATGCATGTCGGAGCATAAAGAAACTTCACTGAGTAGATTATATAATTGTAATAGCTGCTGTCTCGAAGAGGTCAGGTGGGAAAAAGCAGCCAGAGCAAATGCTGTAATTTATCTGTATCGTGGAACGGTACCTAGAAAACCGACCACATTTGCTCTTTTTCATTCTGTGTCATTTTACAGTTTTACAGCGCTGTCTGAGTTCAGTACACAGCCACACGACCATATTACACAACTGTCACTCACATAATGAAACAGACAAGTCAGATAATTCAGAGAATAAGTACTAATAAAGAAAATATGGGTTTGGTATTAGGATTCTTACAGAATATTTAGAAATTTTACACATTAATACCTTCTTTTTTTCCAACAGAATTTGGGAAGCTTGTAAGGCTAGTTTGATTAATGCTGGTTGTTTATTTATTTTTAAAATCTAATTTTATTATTATTTTCTTAAATTATAAGCGTGGGCTTTTGTTGGCTCTCTTTTGTTATTTCTATGGTGAACAGTTGGTCAGCAAAGGTGTTGTACAAAAGGTTTGAAGGGAAGCGGGTAATGCCTTCAGGCTAAAAGGCTGTGTGTGTGTGTTGGGGGGGGGGGGGTCACGTTATCAGTTATTTACATGACATGTGAAGGCAGTACTGATAAATGGAGAGCCACCATTTTAAAATGGTGCCAGATATAAAAGCAACATCTTATTCGATGATGGTGTTATTAGTTCTTATACTTATTATTTATTGTAAATATAAGCTTTGTAAAGTAACAGTCTTAAGTGTCCTTTCAAAGTTTTAAATCGTTGTGAAGTCTTGATTTTTTTGAATGACAAGCATGGATGAATTAGGGCTTAATTCATCTGGTAGAAAAACAGGATGGGTTTGTATTTTCATGAATTTTGATCTCTCTCTCTCTTTAGATCTATTATTTATATCTGTATTTAGTTAGTAATAATCAGGTTAACCTGTGAACCCAGTAACAGTTAATTTAGGATAAATTTTATAGCCAGTGTGTGTGCTTAGTTTACTGGTAAAGGTTGCTTTATGATGTTTATGTTTAAGAGTTGTGAGTAATTCTGACCCGTGCACAAAAAAATAAAAGAAATAAATTAAAAAACAAAAAACAAAATGACATTTCAAATTAAAGGAAAATTAAAGGCAGTTTGCAGCTTGATGTGAAGACTATTTACAAAATTATGTACTGATGTACTCTCATGTTATGGTTTTGTCATAAATGTAAAATCTAGTTAATTCACACACTATTTGTCAGTGTATATTTGTGTCTAGTGCTATAATAGTGTGTACTGCTTTTTTTCAGTGAACATCGTCACCATGCAGGTTAAGAAAAGTTTCTACATTACAGATCATTTTAAAATGTATTAAGCTGTCTCTAATGAGCAAGACAGAAGTAAAGGTGGCATGGAAATACACTTTTACAAATATGAGCAAGAGCCCCCTGTGGGGAGCCAGACTCAAAAGGGAAACCCCATCCTCAGCTGGGTGACTCCGAAAAAGAGGGATTACAAATAATTCCCTTCAATAACCTTTGGCTGTTTGGTTAGAAAAGTTGTAACTGTGCAACAGAAATTCATGACAGTTTTAACATGAAATCTGGTTTGGTCACTGATGGAGATTTCAGCACACACACAAAAAACCCGTTTTAAAGCCATCGTAGTCCTAAACTGTAGCAAAAGTGGCCGCAGTCCAAAGCCATCTTCAGTGGCGCGTGAAAGACTGAAAAAGTCACAAAAGTCTCCATGTGTACGGGTGGAATTAACAGAATCAAACAATTACTGGACATGCATGACACCAGGTGTGTTCATCATGACCTGTGCGTGCTGGCATGCAACCGTGTAGACGATGTCAAATAAAACAACGTTTTGTTTTAAAATGATTTTTTTAAATGATAACTTTTTTTCCTGTATGATGGAAAGTTTTGGGGCTCCGGTAGGAAATGTGCATGTCATGTTTAATGCCAGGATCAGCACCAGGATCACACGCCCGACTATTTAATTCGTCATGGTTAACGCACCTTCTGTTTGCTTACATCCGTGCATTACACACTCACTCTTACTGTAGATATAAAGGAAAACACACATGGTTTAATGTATTCTTATTCCTATTCTTATATTCTTTAATTTATTTAATCTTTTTTGTGTTTGCAGGGTTGTTGGAAGCCCCGGTCTGTCTGTCTGTCTGTCCGGTTGCGCGCGCAGTCAGGCGAGCGAGCGAGAGAGAGAACGAGCGCGTCTGTGTTTTCGGTCGCGCGCGAGTGCGTGCGTGCGTTTGCGCGTGCGCGCGCTCGCTCGCGCGGGGGGCCTGGCGGTGCCGTAGCAGCACAGAATGGTTTGTGAGTTTATTTTAAAGAGGGTGCAGGCCGTGCTGTGCTGCGGCAGCAACTCCGGGACACACACGCGCTTCCGAATCAAAAGGAAGAGAAAGTATGCAAAAAAAAAAGAAAGAAAGAAAAAAAGGGGAAGCTTTGTGAACGTCACTTTATCTCTGTCTGTGCGTGTGTTTTGTGGCTCCTGACCATCCTCGCCGCGACTGGCTGCCTGGCTGTAGCAGCACGTAAATATTGGAGTTAAAGCAGTAGTGAATCCTCCAGTATTGACCGTGCTGCTGAAGTTAGGCTGGCCGTTTACCGTGCACTCCTCTCTGCGTCTGCTCACACTGCACAAGTCTCAGCCACGGACAGGGGAGAGAAAGGGGAGGTAGGTCATCTCGCACTACAGCATGCCGGCAAACATGAAGTCTGACCTGGCCTCTCCTTCAGGACTCAGGAGTGCCAGTGTTTTAAAGAATGTAGTAGTTAAGGTAACATTTGTGTGTACAAGGAGCCTGAATTCAGAATAGATTAGAAGTGCATGTGTATACATACATGTTTAAGGCCATAACCTTTGCATGTGGCACAAATGAATCTCATATTTTAACGACTAACTTGCTGTGTAATTTTTGTACAGATGATTTATTGTGTAAGAAAATAAAATATCAACTAAATAAAGATGAATTTGTTTTTAATTGGATGTCTTAACCGATCAGATATTGAATCTGAGATATAGTACAGCTAGGCTGTTACAGTGTATGTATGTATGTATGTGTATATATATATATATATATATATATATAGATAGATAGATAGATAGATAGATAGATAGATAGATAGACCTACTGTACTGCAGATTAACAGATGAGTACTTTATTAAGACTTTAACGTTAATGGCTTTTCTGTTTGTTCAAATAATAGGTAATAATATAATAGTAATACAACTAGTAAAATTCACAACAAATGATCAGGCAGGCTTTCCAAGTAAATGACAAATCAAACACTTTTAAATATACATTACTAATCATTGTTTAACACATGGTTTTATTGTCACAAATAATAAAATATATACTTTTTTCACAAATGCATCATGGCCTATATAACACAGCATCGCCATCTTCTGGAAAACCTCAAATTGCCTCGGGTTCCCAATTCTTTTCTTTTTTTTTTTAAATACTTGATTATCAATTGATTGATCGTTTCTAAGATCTGTCTTTTGTTTTATATATTTCTCTATTTATTTTGACACAGGTGCTTTATATGGGTTATTGATGATAAGAATATGTTCCCCCTCCTTCTCTCAAAAGTATAACACTCAATTTTTTCTGTGCGCATGCTGATTAGGCGAAGGCGTTCTCCCATAATCATTTCCACCATCAGGCCAAGAACATTTCATGGCATTGAGGAGTTTTCTTGCATCTGGCTCTAAGGTGACACGTCTGTTTAAAGAAAGAAAGAAAAAAGACAGGAAAACAGTTGTGTTTGCACAAGCTATCACCAGCTTATATGAAATAGGTTAACTTTATTGAAACATGACAAACAGGATGCTGAATTCTGTTATATACTTTTCATATAAAATATCCCAATGTGTAATGAAACATTGTGCAAGATTGAAGCGCTGCTAGTTTACATTTTCTCGCTCACCTTGCAGACAACTGTTTTCCATCAGAAAAACGAGATCATGGTGTGAGGGTCAATGCAGTGGAAGATGCTCCATCAAATTCTGAGTAAAGATTTGCGGATTGTTCGGCGAACACTGGTATTCTTGAGGCCAGTGCAGCAAGGGTTGTGCTCTTGGAACGGAATACCATTAAGAAACTTTGAGCATCTTGAATGACAAAGCCGAGCTCAAGGATTTCGCTCTTCGTATAGCAGTTGTTGCTGCGCAGAAAATCAGAAAGAGCGCTGATGTTGTAAAATTCAGCCTCACACAGCAGTCCATCGGTCTCAGATTCACCTGATAAAGTGACTCGGCCAGTTCTCAGATACTCCATTATTAAACGAAACAACGCCCAGTCTCTGTCAATAAACACTTTGCTATTTACAACTTTAAACTCAGGCTTCGCTCCATCTTGCATGCAAGCAAGTCTTAAGTGTGGATGTCTTGAAATGGTTGACACCTATGTGGTGAAATTTTTATCTCCAACATTAAAAGTGATCAAATTCAAACCTTTCTTTTTTTTTTTTTTTTTACAGATTTGATTGTCGAGTACTACCACCCTGCCATCAGCTAATATACTGCATAGGTGTTGTAATGTTTATCCATTACCTAGCAACATTACAGACAGCCTAAAGAAATCCACCAGCAGTGACACGTACCTGATCATTAATTACTCTGCCTCTTGGGTACATTATCAGAGAAAAATTGTTATCGAGTTGTAGGTTTATTGCATGCATCTTTTTGCGTATCCTTTACGTAGAAAGTGCATGTAGTGCACATTTTAATATTTTACACTGAAAGCTCAACTGATGTCCTTTTAAATCTTTTTTTAAACACATAGAGTGGATGAAAAAATGCAAAAGATAAGCATACTATCCTAACTGACAAGTAAAAGAACAGTTTCATTGTTTGTAAAACTGTAAAAATAACACATTATTGGATTAGTCAATCGATTAAGGGAGTCTTTTGAAAAGCTGTCACTGAGATTGGATTCAGATCTGTTTAAGAGACAAGATGATACTCATGGGTGGTGAAAGTTTTGAGTAGACATGAAAAAAATCAAGCAATGCACAGCAAAAGTCCAAGAATTCTTAATGCAGCTTACTGTATTTACTGTAGTGGTTTGTGTCTAGGATGGTATCAATGGCCACAGGTAAAATACATGTGTTCATTCTAACAGTATCTAAGGATGTGTGAAAGTAGTACACACAGCACATAACACCATGACCACACTCTCTCTCCTAAAAAAAAAGTACTGATCTACTGTATATTTTCCTTTTCTCTGGTTTGGTACTGTACCATCCAGTATTAATATACTATGTAGCTTTTACCCAAAAACTGCAAGCTTTGGCTTTAAATCTTTTTATTTTTTTTATATGGTTTTAAAAACATATTCTAGGTGAAATATACATATATATATATGAAGTGCACAACATAAGCGTCACCACCTTATAGCAACAACGCAAAGTACATACAGTATCTCACTACCCAGTCTTAGAAAGTATGACGTCATTAAAAGCGTTGCATTGAACAAGGAATTCTAATGCAATGCGATTTTGAAACAATTTTTTTGTTTTCAAGAATTAATGATGGTTGCGGAGAGGAAAATTAGATGTCCTCGTTTCAGAGATGATGACTCAGCTGAGAGAGAGTGAGAGGGATGCGCGCGCAATGGCAACCCTTTCGTTTTGCGCGCGCGTTTTGATTCAGTTCCTTATTTTTAAGTCCATAACCACAGTGCACGTCTAAGTACGCGCAGATATGATGCAATCCGGATTGATTAAAAAAAATCATGTTGCATTTTTGTAAGTTGTATTCTACTAAAAACAAACAAACACGCGAGTTGTGCAATGTCCACGCCTGCAACTTTTTTTGCAAAATATTTTTTTAAAGACTGAACTGTAGTGCTAATTCTGAGCACTGTGCACGTTGAAAAATTTCCCTCCAACTTGCATATACATCTTTTAAAAGTTATATGTTACATTTTACATATATCGTTTTCGTTGTGTCGAGAAGTGCATGCTCTCATGTTTCCCTAATTATAAGTCTTTACCAAACGCGAGAAACAAAGTTAATAAAAGTTTACAGTTTTTTAAAAGAATTCTTAGAAAGACCTGCGACTGGCTCAAGTGCAGCTGCAGGCTGTAGGGACACAATGTTGGTGTTTTTACGCTGACATGGCAGTAGAGCCCTTAGGGAGGCTGCTGCGAAATCTAGACAGGGATCTTCAACCGTGACAGCAGCTAGACTGCAATCCAAAAGAATCTTAGAAAAGCAGTGTTTTTCTAAATGGACGTTCTGGAAATAGCTCGGTCGTTTGAAGAAGCCCATGCATGAGACATCAAACTGAGACTACAACATCTCTCAGCTGCATCATCTAATCCAGTGGTACCGATGTTCCAAATCTCTGGCCAATGCACTGCTGCTGCTATGAGGAAGCAAAGCTCAGCCTATAGCAAAGGGAGATTAAATAAAGCGCAACCTGGAAAAGATGAATCCCTCACAGCAGACAGACACATCATTATCATCATCATCACACAGCACCGACCTACTGTACCTTGTCCTGGTCCATTTACCTTGCCATCTGTTTACGGGGAGCCCGAAAGACCTTTTGCATATAAAAATACATCAGGTTAAACGGAAAATCCCGACAAAAAAACACAACCTTTGGTTGCAGTTTGAGGCTCGGTGTGCGCGCGCGGGATGGAGCGCAGCGCGCTTCTATTGGACAGAAAGGGCGCGCGCCAGTTACTAGGGCGCTTCGCGAGCGTCATCATGGCGATTGTTGCCGTGCAGATTTTTTTTACTAAAAAAAATAAAAATAATATCGAGTGAAGTTAGGCAAAAATACTTTGAAATACTTTACAAATAAACTGAAATATGAGCCACTAAAGCACGCTATTAAATATGAGTAGACATCGTGAAGCGTGAAAGCTTCCCCCCCCCCATGAGATGTTGTTGCCATGCAAAACTCACCCTAAGTTAAGCCTGTGAGGTCACACCGGTTTAATGTGAGTCTGACTCATTTTTGTCACACTTTTTACCGTACTGTCATCTGAATAATCCTTTCAACAATAGATTAACATCTACCAAAGTAAATCGAATGACTGTTTTGATTTTTTTTAATTAGCCCAAGTGCACGAGCAGTTAGTTTTAGACTTACTCCCCTTACTTGAGAAATAAACACTTTGGATTCTTTGATCGTGTGTAAAATTCTTCTGCACTTGCAAATGGTGCAAAATTTTTTACCTTATTTTATGGAATCATTATTAATAATAATCACGTTTGACTTTTTGGAGTTTTTAGTCTGTCAATATTAGTCTGCGAATATCTGTAATTTTTATAATAATAATAATAATAATAATAATAATTAAAAAGAATAATAATAGTAATGTTAAATAACACTAGATGTCGCTGTTCTCTTATATTCACTGTAAGTTTTATTATTGTTGATAGAACATAGTATTTATTATTTTTTTATTATTATTATTATTATTATTATTATCACGTTTGACTTTTTGGAGTTTTTAGTCTGTCAAATATTAGTCTGCGAATATCTGTAATTTTAATAATAATAATAATAATAATAATAATAATAATAATAAAGGACTCTAGATGTCGCTGTTTCTCTTATTTTGCCTTTGCACTATGTCACAGTTATTATTATTATTATCAGAAATTATTATTATTATTATTATTATTATTATTATTATTTTATTACGGCCCTAATGTCATAGTGCTTGGGCCTGAATAATAATAATAATAATAATAATAATAAAAGTCACCACTAGGTGTCGCTGTTTCTCTTACCTTGCTTGTGCACTCCACTTACGTCATATCCGGACATTTACAAGTACGGATGTGAATCCGGGGGCAACATGACCTCCGCTGGAACAGTAAACAAATAGCTTTATTATTTTTTTTAATAGGACACAGATATTTTCCAGACGAAAACGCTTGAGACTGGTAAAACGTGCGTGGTTTTTTTTATCATCATGGCTGGTTTGTTTTCCTGCTGTTTTGACTGCTGTGACCGCGGAAACTCCGGACACGTCGCGCTGAAAGAAATGCCCACAGTGCAGCTGGACACCAGTCACATGGGTAAGAGCTGTGACGTAGTGTCCACCAAGATCACATCTTATACAGGAGAAATAAGAGATTATAAGCACTAAACATTTCTGATGCGTTTGTCTAAACCAGCCGAAAGACCAACGACACAGTGCGCAGGCAAGCACTGTTTACAACTGTATCTCCACAGATCAGTGCTTTATCTCAGGCTTCTCATCTCTTTGTGTGTATTTCCTCCATTTCAATTTCGTCAACATGTCTGCTGTGTTCCAGGCACTGATGTGGTTATTGTAAAGAGTGGCAGAAGAATATGTGGCACAGGGGCCTGCCTCGCAAACGCTCCCCTCCATCAAAACAAAAGCTACTTTGAGTTCAAGATTCAGTCCACAGGTAAGTGGAGGTGCACCCTGGTCAGGCCAGGTATTTAGACACTTATGGACAGTGAAACAACTTTGTTTCCAAATTGGGCTCCATATTTGGGCAGATCCAGTCCTAGAATGTCCAGCCAATGTCCAGCACAGTTTGATTATTTCTTTTACTTAAACACATCTGAATCTGATTAATCTGTTAAATACCAGGTGAGATGGCGTGTTGGTGAATTACAGACTCGTCGAATACAATAGGACTGAATTTGAACAGCCCTGTTCAATACATCAGCTGTGATTTCAAATAGATGCTTGGCCATTAGCCGTGTAGTGACGCAGAGGAAACCTCCAAATGAATCAATCATTTACAAATCTAATGTTGTAGTCCCAACCAGGCTATGCTTCTTTGTTTTCTATTCATGTATCCAATGTGATCATAAAACACAACTTTCAAATCATAGCACATGTTGCCATGGTGCTCACTGAAGTCCCATAGTACCTATCCAGGTGCTCTATAAAAGTTCTATACCATGGTTGTTGTTTTCTTCGGCTGCTCTCATCAACGGGTCGCTACAGCTGACCGTCCGATCCGCACACAACTTGGCACAGGTTTTAACCCGGATGCCCTTCTTGACACAACCCTCCCACTTTATCCGAGCTTGGGACTGTCACTGCATCCAGTGGGTGGGGTTTGTTACCATAGCATTACCATGGTATTCTATATTACATATAATATACTACCATATTAATGCTGTTCCTTTATGGCCCTCGCATGGTATTTAGGACTTCAGAAGGTTTTTTTCTAATAGGATACAGTCATAAATTGAAGTTTGTAATCAAAGTTAATACAATGATAGATAGATAGATAGCGTACATTATTAATCCCAAAGGGAAATTGTATCGTTACAGCAGCCAGTTCACATAATATATAACAAGTAAGCAGCAAACAAGAATTGCAATAAGGCAGGAGGTTAAGAGTTAACAGTGTTACTGAACACTGAACACTCTAGCCAACTTAATCACTTTAGCCAATGAGTTCTGTCACTTCTATAGCTTTTACAAGGCCAGGTTTCTAGCCCACCTTTCTCATCACCTTCCTCATCTGGACTTTGGGACCAGCAACAGGAGAGTAATTTTGCATGAGGCATGACATTAAGGGCCTTCCCCAAGGGCCTAAAAGTGGCATCCTGGGCTCAAACCTACGAGTGTCAAGCCGCCTTAGCCACATCTGTCCCCTTACCAACAAATATCGAACAAAAACTCTACTTGGAATAGATCATTGTAACTGCTAATATTTTTAACACACCTAATATTTTGTGGGTAATTATTTCCCCTTTGCCTCCATCAGGTATTTGGGGTGTAGGGGTGGCTACACAGAAAGCTAACCTTAACCACGTCCCAATGGGCAGAGACGCACACAGCCTGGTGCTTCGCCAAGACGGAACCGTGTACCATAATAACGAGGAGAGGAATCGGCTACCAGCGAACAGTTTGCCACAGGAAGGAGACGTAGTGGTGAGTTTCTGAGGCAATAAGGCTCTTCAGGGGCAACAAGGAAACTTGTTTTAAGCTGGCTGTAGTGCTGCCATGTACTTGGGTCCTAACCAGCTGCAAATTGGGTGTCCTTTTAATTTGTTATTATTCTACATTTTGTTGTATTACATATCAAATAACTGACTGGCTTCACATCTTAATCAATCTCAGTAAGAAATAAAACACAACTGTTTTACAGTATTGCTGTTTGTTAAATGGCACAATGTTTGTGCCCCTTTTACTTAATTTAGTTTGTCTCCGTTCATTTGCAGGGTGTTTCGTACGACCACGTCGAGATGAATTTGTACCTGAATGGGAAGAACATGAACTGCCCAGCATCAGGCATTCGAGGAACAGTCTTTCCTGTAGTATATGGTGAGTCAGCGTGTTATGGAAATAGGTTTTTTCCCCCCATGACATGCACTTTCTTTAAGGAATCCCGTTATTCAGCTCTTTCACATGTCCAGTAGAACTTGAATTACCTGAAAGAGTGTCCTATCAAGTTTTTTAAAATCAAGGTTCACTCTTAATTACCAAATATTTACTGTAGAAGCAAATCACAGACTGTCTGGTGAAAAAAAATTTTTAAATAAAGACGCACACTCAAGGATTTCATTTGACCACCTTTAGCGTTGATTACAGCGATGTGATGAGTCACGTATGAAAAAGATTCCTTATACTCAGAGAACTGCGCTTTTACAATCTGCGTCCTCAGATAATCATGTACCCTCAGGGAGGAAAACGACTCCATAGATGTGATAACCTGGTCATTCAGTACATTCAGGTCGTCAGCTGACTTCATTTTCTTGCCACATAACTTTGTCTTGACCTGACAAGTCTCGACCTGACGAACTGAAGCAACCCCAGATCATAACATGGGGTTGATCTCGACTCATCAGACCTTTTCCCATTGCTCCAAAGTCCAATCCTTGTGCTTCCTAGCAAAATTAAATCCTATTCTAATAAGTCTAACGATGACAAGAGGGTTTTCTTTGGACAGACAGCTGTTTAGTCCCAGTCCTGTGAGTTCTCATCACATTGTGTGTGTTTTAATCCTAAACACAGCTGTTATTTCTACAGTCTATTAATCACCACCATATAACCAGAATTATAATATTATATATTAATCAGAATTATTATTATTATAATAATCAGAATTAAACATTTAGGACAGCTGTGGTACAAAGCAGCATTTGAAACGTTAACATTTTGCATACGTCGTTGTAGTAGCATGAGTGACATGAAACTGATTTCACTTTTTCCGTTTCTGTTTTGATTTTCCCATCATGCAGTGGACGACAGTGCGATTTTGGATTGTCAGTTTAGTGACTTCTACCATCCACCCCCTCAAGGCTACCAAAAGATTCTTTTTGAACAGCAGATCTTCTGATGCTCGTGCGACTCTGAGCACACCAGCTTTCCAGACAGCAGTCATCGTGTCTAATTCCCACTACTATACCTCTGGGGAAGTTCGACGGTTGAAACGACATGCTTGTGATTACATGGTTGACGCTTTACTCTGCCAGTTCAAAAGTGCATCTGACCAGTGTTATAGTGTTATATCTTCAGTAATTTATCTGCTGTAGAATTGATTCATGTTCACAGTCAGAACGCTTCAACTCTGCCTTGTTTTGTGTATTTTAAAAAAAAATCATTATAAGGACTGTTTATTTGTGTGTCTGCACAGAATTCCTCCAAATTCCTTGCACTTTGTTTTGGGTTACAAATAATGTGCTGCTTAAAAAAAAAATCTATACATTTGAACAATAATCTAACCTGATCCTATTAGAAACTCTTCCTCTAAATAAGTTTAATCAAAGTCAACTGACAATGACACATTACAACTGACCTGAAGTAAAATGTGAATATTTGCAATGTTAGAGAAATTTCCAATTACGGAATGATATTTTGTGACTGTGTTCTTGAATTTTTTTTAAACAAAAATCTCTGTACTGCATTATTACAGAACAAGCCATGTCTTAATTTTAAATTTTGTTTTACATGTGCTTATATATAAGTGACAAATGTGGTTTTACCAAATATCTTAAGACTATTGGTTAATTCACTACGTTTTTATTTGTCTTTCTTTTCATGTCTCCATAGATTTGCTTGACTAATGCAACTAACATAATGTAATAAACAAGATGTAAAAGGTTGCAGGGAAAAAGCTGCTGTATTTGGGTTTTGAGTTATTTTGTTTTGTTTGTGAAACACTTTATTTTAAGGTTCCCATAAGATACTGTGTGCACTGATTAGGCAGGGGTTCTTTGTTTGATGTGTTAGGATAGTAATAAAAAATATATATATATTGTTCTTTGTTAGTTTTTGCAAATTATGTTTATACTCACACGCATAAACTTGTTCTTGCAATACCATTTTAATCAAGGGAAAATAATGTTAGAAACGTGATTGAAGACATTTTTGGCGCAATGGGTAAGCGAGTCAGCTGGTGGAACATGCGCAACATCTACGCAGGACTGACGTAAATGATGTGCTGAGCCGCTTTTAGCATCTTGGCTAACTTCTGTAGTTAAATTAACTACAGATTACAGTATAACGATTACTGTATTCCAGCTAAACAGTACAGTTTTAGCTAGGTGCCCGGTAGCGTGACGGAACATTAAAAAATGCGTCTGAAAAAAAGTTTAGTGATTTCAACATACGAAGAGAAATCCTTGCCTACGCCCCTCCCCCTTTTAGAGCGCCTCCGTTCCTGCCCCATAACGTTCCGTTACGTCGAGTTATTTTCTTTTCGCAACAAATTCCGGCTCATCCCGCCTTCCACGCCCGGATTGGCTTTGCTATTCTACCCTCTGCGCTCTTATTGGCTACTGCTTCATAACTTTGCGCACAACCCTAAGCAGTCCAATCGGATTCCAGGTTTCTCCAGCCAATCAATCGGGAGGAGGCTGGTCTTCTCGGAATAGCGGTGTGGAAAAAAATAATGCTGTCACCTCTGTTCGATCGCGGCTTGCTTCTCGAGTTGAGTGCCTGAGCGGAGCTCCGCGAGTCGTACTTACACACGGAGAGGACACACACACGCATATACACAGCCATGGCAGAAAACGCCGGCTTGGAAAACCATCGCATTAAGAGCTTTAAAAACAAGGGCCGAGATGTCGAGGTGAGTCGAAGGCCTTGTTGGTGCGAACAGATGCCACGGTTCCGACGGGATGGTGTCGACGGTAGTCGGCTTTTCGACCCGGGGTTTTGTGGTGAATTTTCAGTTCGAATCCGGAACCTGCTTCGGTGTAACATGCAGAGCGGCGGGCGCGGCCTACCGGGAAAGGCCTCTTTTACACCGATAATGTATCTCCTGACATGTAGTACTCGGTTTATACGGCGTTAATGACCGGTATTCAATAAAACGGGCTAACATTTGGGAGGTTAGCGTACGTCTGGCTGCGTAGAGCGCGAGCTGCGTTTCCTAGTGACCGGATTTAGCTTAAAGCGGGCTAACGCCGACTAGCTAGCGTTTACCTCGTAGCCGGTGACTTGGTTAGTGAGATAGCTGTAGAGAGAGTGTGTGTGTAAACCGAGTAGAGTCGGTTGGCACGATTCAACATGGCCTTACTCTTGTTGTCGAGGGTTGATGGTGATACTGAAACTGATTTAAAAGAGAAACAAACGATGCCGGTGGTGTGGTGTTATTGGCTAGCATTTTAGCAGAGCAAGTTAATCAAGCTCGCGCTCCTTCATTTGACTGTTACTGTTAGTTTAATGAGATAAGCGGCTCGGCGAGCTTTAGTAACTCAGCTGTAACGATTCATCAGGAAGTTAAGGAGTCTCTGTACTGGATCTCTGTGCTTGGATCGAGTTCTCGCCTATGTGGATAAAACCATCTGCCAAATGAGTAAATGTCAGGCATGAACCGAGGGGTCGACTCCGAATCGATTCGAAGGAACCGAGCGACTCTCTAGTTCTTGAGTTCTGGGAAAGAACAGAGCTGTGATGGACGACGTGCTTTCACACGAGGTGTATCCTGTATTTATGTACACGGTGGTGTGTGTCCTGTCAGGCGGTGTGTGTATATATTTATACAAACACACACACACACACACACACACACTATATGGACAAAAGTATTTGGCAAAACCTGTTAATTATTGAAGTTGGGTGTTAATTTGGCCCCTTATCCACAGTGAATGACGATCTTAATGCTTCAGCATACCGAGACATCTTGGACAATGTTATGCTACCAATAGTTTGAGGAAGGCCCTTTTTCCTATTCCAACATGACTGTGTCTTAGTGCACAAAGCGAGGACTGCAAAGACGAGGTTTGATGGGTTCAGTGTGGAAGAACCTGACTGGCTTGAACACTGAGTTCTGTGACCTCAACCCCATCGAGCACCTTTGGGATGGGATGGACTGGAACGAAGATTGTGAGCTTCTCGTCCAACATCAGCGCCTGATCTCATAAATGCTTTACAGAATGAAAGGGCAAAATTCCCACAGAAACACGCCAAAATCTTGTGGACGGCTTTCCGAAAATAGTGGAAGCTGCAGAAAGGGGACCAATTCATGTTGAAGTATATGCATTTGGATATAATGTCATTGCAGGTTTGGCCAAATGATTCTGTTCGTATGGTGTGTGTGTGTATATATATGAGATCTGATATGACCGCTTTTCTGACCAGGATTGGATTGATTTATTTCAAGTTGATCTAAGAGTACTTGGAGCATGTTATATTCTTACCTTAGTGACTGGTTCATTTTCTGTGTACCAGATAGGCCGGGTCAGGATTTCTGCATCAGATATGTGTTGAGGTTTTCGCAATTCCATGCAACGTCAATATGACAGGACAGTGACAAATGCGGACGATTGACTCGAGCAATTCATCGGGACGATCCTGGGACGGCTGTTGTTCGATGTCTCTTCAGTTCCCCACTCACAACTACTTAACGTGTCAAGAAGCGGAAAAACGTGTAACTTTGGGTTTATTCTATCCATAATATGGAGCAATAGAGAGCCCTTATTAGCTTTTAGAAAATAAAGCCTAAAAGGAAGAAGCAGAGGTTGTTGGTTAATAATTATAGTGGACGAACAACCAGTTTTCACACTGATTAATGCAGCGACAGTAGCTGTTGCTGCAGAGACACATGAGACTATAAATTACAATAACTTTGTAATCGCAATTTTGTGTTTTTTTTTTTTGTTCAACGATGATTGTGCAAAATACCAGACAATCCCAATAACATTTCCTTTATAAGAGGAAAAACTTTTGTTTATTGTCTCTATATAATCCCCTGCTACAGTAATGCACTTATCCCAGCATTTCACTAATGCTTTGACTCCATCAAGACAGAAGGTTTCCTCAGAAAGTTCCTCGGAGCCATGATCGGACTGCCTGCTTCACATCTAAAATCCTGGCCTCCCTTTAAAGGACAAAGCATGTGGAAATGACTTGGAGTGAGGTCAGAACTGTTCGGAGGATGTGGTAATAACTTTTAGCCACGTTCCTGTAATGTGCAACTGGTGCGGTATGAGGTTGTGCATTGTCCTGTAAAAAAACAAAACATTTTTCCATAAAAGGAAAGTCTAATCATGACTCTGGTGTACCGAGAGAACTTCTCGGTATACGAGCGATAGTTGAAATGCTGGGACGAGTGCATTAGTGTAGCAGAGGGTTATATAGGTGTACAATGCGTTTCTCTAGGAAATAAACATAGGCATTTTTGTGTACATCATGGAAACCCATTGACAACTGATATGCGTGAAAGATTTTGTTTTAAAGCAGTAATGAACGTTGTTTTTAGCATTGTTTCCTGTATAGATGGTTTACACGTTCTTACTAAGGGAAGTTATTGCAGTCTATTTCTAAATGGTTCAAGTACATGACTGCATAATCCAAACTCAAACCGACACCAAGAATGACAGACATGTCGTGTACTAAATGTTTTGACCCAAAGGTTTTACTGTATTCATGCACTCATCACAGTTCCATAAGCACAAATTTGTAAAATTACTCTTCTTGAAGTTGCAGAGCTTCATGTACGAACCTGTTTTGAATTTATGAAGAGCTTATAAAGGTTTTTTTTTTTGTTTGTTTGTTTTTTGCATAAAACCTGAATGCCAGCAGTTAGTACCTGCCTTTAGAGTTTATAGTCTGTTAACATACAATAATGAAAGTTTTTTTTTTCTTCTAATCATCCTATGTTTTGCATGTTTCAATAACACGTTCGATGAATACTATATTTGATTAATTTGAACAGTGACGTGATGTAAAGCACGAGTCAGCAGAAGCAGTATGTTGTTTCTAACGGAGATGACAAGCGGGGGTTTGTGAGGTTAGTTGTTTCTGATGTGCGCAACTTAAGTAAAGCGAGAAACGCATCACTCTTGCTTTACTTTGAACTATTCCAGGAATTTGAGTTGCAGTTCATAGTTCTCACACAGTCGCTCCAAAATGCAGCTAATCCTGCATCTGAGTGAACCCCATGATGTGTCCGAGTGAGGGCGTGTCGCTAGTTCTCAGGCTAGGTTTAACCATCTAACTTGTATGCACGATTGTAATCTCGTTTAAGGGTAGAAACGTGACATTTTTTTCAGCCTGTTGATATGATGCCATGTGCTGGACTCACGGTTGAGGAACACTTTCTGTTTTTCCAAATAGGAATTCCAAGTTGATGATAAATTTTTTTTACATTTTATTTCCCTCCCCTGGTCAGGATCCTGAAATTACGAAATCTACAGTTTAGATGAACGAAAGCTAATCAACTGGTGATTGGAAGGAAGTATGTGAAGAGTCAGCTGGATTAGGAAGTAAGATTGTTTGAGGAACTGGGTAATGAGTGGGAGTGTAAAGATATGGTGAATAATAATATTGAAGCTCATACTTTGAGCCGTCGTTGTTCTAATGTAATCTGTTTGTCAGGATACTTATGTGAGGTGGAAAAAAACAAGCTGCACAATATGATTAGGGCTTTAAGGTTAGTAAAAGATTGGCTGCGAGCTAGGACTCGATGAGCTGGTGATGATTTTAGGTTTTTTTTTAAATGATTATTATTTCAGGCATCAGGCAGGTCTACATTAATGTGGACTGATATGTGACTTGAATCAAATCAAATAAATCATGAATCAAATTGATTTACTGTCAGTCTAAAGAGTCAGACTTTTACTTGTTAGTACTTGAGTACTGACACAACTCCAAAATCATGCAGATTTTAATCTTTAAAGATGGTGTTGAAGAGATTATGGAATGGCCACGAGGGTGCGTCTTGGACGTTTCGCTTCTTTTATTAGCACAACGGGCGTGTGTTCGCAAACTATCGGCGATCTCAAACGCTCGCGTTCGCTCTCCTGCACTTGCACAGATATGTACACACACTGTGTCATTATATACAACACAGCAGTGCCAAGCTGTCATGTCACTAGGGGAAGCTTCAGGCCGCTGGCTTATGGAGTGTTTCCCAACTGCTTTGCCCTGCTTTCAGCTCACTTGAGTCTGACTCATCTCTCACACACACGCACAATGTCGGCTATGTACAGAATTTACGCCTTATTATTGCAAAGTGTAAGGCTGCGCTACTGTTTCATAAGCACGATGTGAACGCTGTTATAAATGTTGTTGTGAATGTTGTTATAAGCGTATTTTACTGAATTTTCATAAAAGATCACAAAGTCAGTTTGGAGCTACGGATTGTCTTTGCATGTGATGTCTTTTTGAGATAAAGTGTATGATTTGTTTGTTGTATTGACCGGAAGGCATGCACGGGATTGTCAGATTCTTAGCTCTAGGATTTCTTAACCATTTAGCTCTTTATTATTTTATTATTTTTTTCCACCTCTCAGTTTATCCATCAGCATCTTGTTTCTTTTGTTTTTAACATGCATATTACATCACAATATTTGGAACGAGTCCTCAAAAGTTTTTTTTATTTTTTATTATTAATTTAATGAAGGCACGGTATCCTGGTAACTCCAAGTTTGAGTTTTGACACAAGTGTGCAGCATTTGGTGTCGATGTAGATGTTCGTGAGTGGGCAGAATTCATGGAAGTTAAATTTAAGGTTTTTACGCCAAGTGTCTTTTTGTGTAGATTTAATCAGTGTGAGCGTTTTCTCTTTAAAAACATCACTTAGGAATTCAGGAAAATGTTAATACAGTAGGTGGCAAAATATACAGGAATGAAACTCGGCCATCTTGAACATGCGTTTGTCAACGGTGCCACCAATATGTATCCGTGTCAAAAACTTAAAGATGGCTAGTGAAAGTAATCGCTCATTAGCTAGCTTCGGCCCTGCTTTAACATTTCCCGTTACCTAGCTACGGTGCTGTCACGGCTTTAACCACTTGACCAGCAGGTTTGTCGTCTGTTTGACGTTGGACATCCAGAAGCACAACTTCCATTCAGCGCTCAGTATTATTTATGAGGCGTTTCTGCATGATCTATTGTAAAGCCTCAGTTTCTGATTAATGCGCCAAGCGTATGGTGGCAGTCTGTGGTTTATAACACAACACACAGTTTATCGCTTATGCAGTTTTGCTACTTTATGGCGCACTGGTCTCCTCATATGTCTGTAAATTTTATCAGTGCTCATAAAGATATTTATTTGATGTATAACCTTCTTTTTTTAATGTATTTTCTGCTTTCTTGCTACGTTTCTGTCCCCGTGCTCATGCCGTTCAGATAACTTAAGTTGGAGGTGCGCGGGGGGTTTCTGTGCTGTAACCTGAACTAAGATGCCCAGTCATAAGACCAAACCTGATCTCTCCCTCCATCCCCCTCGTGTGGAATCTCCGCGTGTTCATTCCAGAGCGCACCCCCAGCCCAGCCCAAACCCCACTCTATCCCCTTTCAGACCCCTCCTTGCTCTATTGGTTTAATTCTCATTATCTGTAAATTGTGGATAATCTTGAACATTTTTTATTTGCTAAAAAGAAACCGTTCAATGTTTAGTGAAGCACTTGGTCAGCCTCCTTTTGAAGTACAAAAGTATCGGTGGATTATTTATTTCCAGTGGCACAGGGCTGCATCAGGATGCATTTGAATTTGGATGTAAACTAGCCTCAAAAAGTCAGAGATCTAGTCTTCTCTGGAGAGCATCGTCATGAAACGTGACCGCAATTACAGACAGGGAGGATTTAACTGGAAAATGACCCCCCCCACCCCAAAATACACACACATTTTTTTATTCACTCGTTGATAACTCGTGTTGCTTGAGGACTTCGCAGAGAAATGAGTTTGTAGCAAATAAAGGTTTAAATATCACTTCTGAGATAGGGAATTGGTACAGGGTTAGAAAGTCAGATGAACAAGTTTGAGTCAATATGATGCTGCATTGCGTTCTATTATTTCTGTCTTTGTTTATTACTTTCGACACGTCGGCGCGTTAATACTTGGTTAGCAACGTGATCGGGCACCATGTACACGACCAGTCAAAAGTTTGGACACACCTTCTAATTCCTTCCTATTCTTAATCCTATTTTGTGTCCAACTTTGTGCTGTATCTGTTCATGTGTCTTGATCTGTGTTAATCTAAAGCTAATGCTCATGTTTTGACATCCCTGTATAAACAGGGAACACTCTCGGATTTGGGACATCCGATTCAAGAAAAACTATTACACTATAGCAAATCTCACTCACTCACTCATCGTCTATATCGCTTTATCCTGTATTCAGGGTCACAGGGGACCTGGAACCTATCCTAGGACACTTAGTGCATGAGGCGGGGTACACCCTGGACAGCGTGCCACTCTATCGCAGGGCACATACACACACACTCCCATACTCCTTCACACACTACAGCCAATTTGGGAATGCCAATTAGCCTAATCTGCATGTATTTTGGCTTTCGGAGTACAGAGACGGGAATCGAACCCGGACCCTGGAGGTGCAAGGCGACAGTGCTAACCACTACACCACCGTGCCACCAACTATAGCAAATCTTTGAAATAATAATAAAAAAAAAAAGTCTATTCTGTTACAAGCCCAACCTCTAACTACCTATAACAAAACTTTTATTTAAAATTGTTTAAAGATGTAACGATGTAATCCTTTCTAAAAAAAAATTTTTTTTAATTGTATGCCTGTATCTTGCTCTAAAAAGCTCCCTGTAGGAAACTGACACGAGTGCAGAGTCTGTCATATTACAACGAAGCTCGACGCCAGAAAAGTGTACAAAAGATCAGACGTTGCCGCTGGGTGGAGGGGTTGAGACCAAGACTGGATGTAGACTGACATTTGAATTTTATCTTTTTTTTTTTTCCCTTTACACATTCCTCAGAGCCGTTCTGTTGTACAGGAGGTCTATCTACTGTTCCCAAATCTCAATCCGAGTTTCTGTCAACATTTTCAAACAAAAATGACATGCTGGTGTGTGTGTGTGTGTGTATCGGGTATGATAGGCAGCATGTTATGCCGTTTGCTTCCTACTAGTTCCTGTAGGAAATGTTATGAGAGAGAGAAAGAGACGGCAGGAGTAACGCTCATGACCCGTCCTCAGGACACGAACCTGGAGGGAAGTCAGTGCAGCGCAAGTATTGAGTAAACAGAGCGATGTGTGTGTAAGAAAGGGTTCTGAGCCATTCTGCGCAACATGTGATTGGATTAATAGTAGCCTCTCTGCACTTCTAGATTTGAGCGACCGTAGGGGCTTCTCTGGTTGTCATGACGACGCCGGCTGGTTGCCCCTTTATTCTGTGGAGTGGCCAGTCTGGGACTTGTTTTTCATCTCATTGTGGATGCAGCTTTACACCTCATTTGTTATAAACACGCTCTCGTCTTGGCCTAGGCCTGGACTAATGATTCATGCATCTTATGAAAGCGCTCTTCTGTAATTCTCTCATCCTGAATAGTCAGGCTTTCTCTGGACACTTAATTTACCATGTTGTTTTCTTTTCTTTTTTTTTTGTGTGTGTGAGTTTACACCTGATTTTTTTTCCCTCTTTAACTCCAGACAGCTCTTAATACAGAATTTTTGTTTCTGATAATCTTTTATTTCATGCCTTATTCAAGGTTTAATGACGAGAGGTGTTCAACTCAAACCAGGATTTCTGATTACACAGAACAGTTATGTACACCATGAGCTATGATCAAACTGCGTGATTTACATCTGAAACGCTGGCCTGCCAGGATCTCCTATAATAACCCAAACATGTGGAAGTGGCTTCGAGTGAGGTCAAAACTGTAGCAAACTCAATAAGTCACAGGTACTCATTACAGAGCGTAATGTGCAAGTGGTGTTCGTCTGTACAATGCCCACGTTTATCCGTTGATTCTTCAAGGATCCTCCTTCTCCTTCATTCCACTCGCTGAAATGTCCACACTGTAGTTTGCTCCAAACCACCTCAGACAGGATCATCATTCACTGATGTGGTTTCTTTAAAAAAAAAATTTAAAAAAAACCTTTGCAAAATCTCATCACTGTACTGTGCTTGAGCTCTTCTGTAAACATCAGTCAGTCTTATGCCTTCATTTAGCAAAAATCTTATCACAAGTGCCGGTTTGTCTTGAACCGTTGATACTGTTACTCCATATTGTTTTTAGAATGTGTAAGTGCATAAGATCATAAATCGTAGTGTTTTATAATGAAAGCTGCAGCTGCTAAATGTTTGAGTTTGTTAGAAACAAAAAAAACACATGAAGTGATCCAGTAAGAGGAGCAAATGGCCATACAGACATGTTGGGTTGTTGGAAGAGAAATCTTTCAGAAAGTGTCTGTTGGTTCATCGACCGGGCAGCAGAGTTTTATGATAGAGGAGACATTAATATGTCAGTATTTTGTTTCATGAATCACCTTTTAAAAATGGAATAACTCCCTCTTCCCTATCTTCTCCTTCTTATGAGTTGATTTTTAAAAGCATGGCGGAATTCCGTGTAGGTTTAAAGCTTTGTGAATGCAGTTGAAGATGTCTTGGCATTAACGCTCGGCTGTTTCTTCTCTTTCAGACTATGCGGAGACATCGTAACGAAGTAACCGTCGAACTGAGAAAGGTAAGCAAGACGAGAAGCGCAGCTTCCTCAACAAGTTTTGGAAATGATTGACAATTATTGTTATTATTGAGAGAGGCAATGTAACTTCCAGAAAGCATAGCTCTGATTATTTATTCTTCTCCTAAATGTAAAGCTGATCCGAGTACAGCGAGGTCTGTGTGACGCTTGCTGGCCCACGACTCTGGGTAAAAATAGATCATGTTGTGGCCTTCCCTTGTTGATGTAATATCAGTGACTCAGTAACTGTTTCTGAGAGTGAACATGACCTCGGATTTTAATGCAGTAACCTCAAAGGTCATCACTCTTGTAAATTCAGTTCGTCTGTCTTGTAATTGATTTTTCTTTTTTTGAATGACAGTATAAAGAAAATCTGAAAGATGTAGGTCTAAAATATCTTGGACATGATTCTATATGCTACCTGCTCACTTCTTTAAATTAAATCTCACCATGCGCTTGTGTTGTTATTCACACTTTGGCATACCCCTCGACAAACTTGTTTCCTCTTGTCAGCGTGTGCTTAATTGGTTAGCTTAATTAAACAGATGCATGTCAGACGGTTGCTTCCCCCCTTGCTCCATCCTTAGATGCCGAGTCTGATCAAAGATTCTGTAAATGCAGTGCAGCTAGAGTCGGGTGATGGGGTGTGTGGGTGTATGTGTGGTAGGTAGAGCAGAGGAGCAACCACATCGGAGCCTTTAAACTGCGCTCGGTGTGACGGCGGTTTGCGCGGGGTCGTCTGGAGTTCATGCCTTGTCACGCTCATAATGAAATGTTTATCAGGATGATTTTACTAATCAAAAGTCCAGGAAATCGGCTACACCTCTTAAGGTTTAAAAGGGCTATAAGGAATTTTCTCAGGCTTAGGTTTGTTACAGTCTGATGTCCGTTACGAAAAATACACACCATAACCATTCTAGTCAGGAGTTTTACATCACATACATAGTTGTATAATGCAAGAGTAGACTCGCTTTGTTAAATAAGAGATAAGCATTGATGTATTTTATGGAGGTTGAAATAAAGACTGCTGATGTTCAAAGACAAGTTTCAAGTCCACTCTGATTAGCAATGACTTTTACACCGAGCAGAAGAGAGAATGAGATCCATGAGAAGAAAAACAAAAAGGTAGAGGAGGCCTAAGTGAAGTCTGCAGACATCCTAAGTGTTTAGATGCTGAAGTGACACTTACTTAGGATCTGATGAACTTATTTAATTGCAGTAATGTATTGCTCCACCCTTAAAATCATTAGGTATGGCTTTATAGTATTTTTAAGCTGTGCTGGTGCAGCTATGTTGATCATATAACCATGTTGTCAGGGGTCAGGTCCCAGGTTCAAACCTCAAAGTTATCACTGCTGGGCCATTGAGCAAGGCCCTTAACCCTCAACTGCTCTGATCTATAATAAGGGGAAAAAAGTCGAATTAAAAATCTTGAAAAATTACCTTTTTACTTTTTTTTTTTACCTTATTTTGCGTTGTTTGTACTATTTGACTCATCTTATTCACGATCAATTCAAGCAAATCAACGATCTAATATGTTTTGGTAATAATAATAAATTGTTACTTTTTATCCTAAAATAATTCATTTTTGAACGAAGAAGTTCAGTCTGGCATCTATCTAGAAGTGATCCAGATATTGGGGGGGGGGGTCTATCATATTACCCAAGTTACTCAAGTTCATATGTATGTGAAAGCAGAAGAGCGAAGACTTTTGGCAATATAGTGTGTGTTATACACCTGTATACACTCTCTTAAAGGATTATTAGGAACACCTGTTCAATTTATCATTAATGCAATTATCTAATCAACCAATCACATGACAGTTGCTTCAATGCATTTATGGGTGTGGTCCTGGTCAAGACAATCTCCTGAACTCCAAACTGGTTGTTTGTGCCAGACTGAGTATTTCACAATCTGCTCAGTTACTGAGATTTTCACACACAACCATTTCTAGGGTTTACAAAGAATGGTGTGAAAAGGGAAAAATGTCCTGTGGGCGAAAATGCCTTGTTGATATGCTAGAGGTCAGAGGAGAATGGGCCAACTGATTCAAGCTGATCGAAGAGCAACTTTGACTGAAATAACCACTCGTTACAACCGATGTATGCAGCAAAGCATTTGTGAAGCCACAACATGCACAACCTTGAGGCGGATGGGCTACAACAGCAGAAGACCCCACCGGGTACCACTCATCTCCACTACAAATAGGAAAAAGAGGCAACAATTTGCACGAGCTCAACAAAATTGGACAGTTGAAGACTGGAAAAATGTTGCCTGGTCTGATGAGTCTCAATTTCTGTTGACAAACAGAATGAGAACATGGATCCATCATGCCTTGTTACCACTGTGCAGGCTGGTGGTGTAATGGTGTGGGGGATCTTTTCTTGGCACACTTTAGGCCCCTTAGTGCCAACTGGGCATCATTTAAATGCCACGGCCTACCTGAGCATTGTTTCTGACCATGTCCATCCCTTTATGACCACCATGTACACATCCTCTGATGGCTACTTCCAGCAGGATGATGAACCATGTCACAAAGCTTGAATCATTTCAAATTGGTTTCTTATACATGACAATGAGTTCACTGTACTAAAATGGCCCCCACAGTCACCAGATCTCAACCCAATAGAGCATCTTTGGGATGTGGTGGACCTGGAGCTTCGTCTGCAAGATGCTATCCTATCAATATGGGCCAACGTTTCTAAAGAATGCTTTCAGCATCTTGTTGAATCAATGCCACGTAGAATTAAGGCAGTTCTGAAGGCGAAAGAGGGTCAAACACCGTATTAGTATTGTGTTCCTAATAATCCTTTAGGTGAGTATATATAGCTATAGCCCTTATATATAGGTCTCAGGATTGTGCAGTACAGTGTGACATCGTGGTTTTTTTTTGTTGTTGATGTTTTTTTTCTTTTTTTCAGCACAGCCTAGGCAGTTTGATAAATAAAAAATTGTATTCGTTTTAACCAACTATACAAACATAATGGGTCGCATTTTTTAAAAAAATAGCAATTTCTTTTGTTGTTTCTGTAACCAATAATAATACCAACAATTATAATAATAGTAATGGTAACAATAATAATGATTTAAAGAGCAGTCTGTGCACTGTGACCATCAGTAGGCCCGTCACATTCTTTTTACGGCACCTGGTACACTGCGCTCGCTCAACTGCTCCTTTACCTGCACCTTCTGCCAGTGCGAGAGGGAACTGTTCGCTCCTAGTTAATCGATAGATTTTTAAAGACGGTGCGCAAACATACAGGGCTTGGGCCATTAATATGCTTGGGCAGCTCGCCAAGTATACTCTGTGTGGGGAAACACTGCCCTGCATCGCACCTCCTGCCATGTGATTATTGCGCATGCGCACATCACGATGCTGAAATGATGTATCGTGCAGCCCTACTGTGTTGGCTACTGTATATACTGTATAACTTGCTAAAAAAAAAAAAACTTTTGCTGGTGTTCAGGGATGAATATGATTTTGCTTGTATTTTCTTTAATCCAGCTCAACATGTTTTCACCAGGCTAATATTACAGATTCTGACTTTAACTGATTAGGTGAAAATCAGGTTGAAAAACACTTTTTCAATTTTTTTTTTCTCTTCTACCTTTTTTTTTTTTTCTTGCCTTTTCTCTTTGGACATCTTTCAATAAAGACTGGTTTGGAATAGGGAGCATCAAATAGATTTCCTTTTTCCTTTTGCTTGTGGCATCTATTATTTTACTGTGGCATTTATTATTTTACTTTTTTGTCCTCAGTTTTGATCAGCTTCAAGTGATCTAAAACATTATGCTGATGTGCAGATTGTATCGTTCAACAATGTTGAAAGTATGTAGATGGTTGTAATTCCAATGTAATTGCAAACAAAACGTGAAAAAACAATCTGAGCCAATGCACCAAAAAAAGCGAGAAAGAGAGAGAGACTTCCGTTCAAGAATGAGGCACAAACATAACACATTACACATATTGGCCACAGGTGTGAGACATTGGCGCTGGTTTATTGTGGCTATGTTTAAGTTCCAGGACCACAACATTTAATGTCGTTATTAAAAAAACTATTGCTGGTGTAATGGAACCCGACAATATATATGGCAGGACCGAGTGACCTTTTTTGTATTGCTGTGTAATGAATTTTAATATACATTTCCCATCCTCAATAACTACCGCGGAAGATCACGTCACAGACAACACAAGACTCAGCTCACTTTGTTTATTAATAAGATGCACGTTGCGGCAAAACTAGTCTCCAAAACGAAATGTATATTGGGTTGAAACAGAAAGGACACCGAAACCGACCTTCAGTTTCATCCGTGTCCCACAACCGGCCTCAGGATCTGTAGTTTCACCGAAGCCACCACGGCTTAGCGGTGTGTCATTTAAAATGCAGTTGTAGTTAATCTCATAAACTGCTCCTTTAACACAGACTGCAGGAAAATTATTAGACTATTAATTATTTTCTAATTTCTAATAATTTCCAATAATCTCATCGATGTTTTAAAGTGAAGTCAAGACCTTTAAGGTTTGGTTTTGAGTTTGTTTTTTTTGTTTTTTGTTCATCATCATAGTTCTTCTTTTTGACTCTTCATATTGAGCTGCGTGTTAATTTCAAAAGTACTGCATCAGTGATGTTCCTTTGTGAGATTTGGATGTACAGTTTCAGTCTGGTAACCTTTTATTTATTTATTTATTTTTAACTCTTGTGTGGGGTTGTTCTACCTTTGTGGGCCCCTCTATACCTTCAGCACGGTTGCTATTGGAGCGCACGCTTAGGGTGACGGTATTTGGGTCAGGGCTTCCCTCATCCCACTGCCTGGGCACTTGTTCTTGGCCCAGATTCAGACCAAGTACCCTTGCAATGGCTCACGGGCCTCTCTGCTCTTCAGTTTAGTTCAACTTTATCGTTATACCAGTGCAGCATAATGAAAAGCTTTCTTGTAATACAGCACGGATGCACTATTTCAGGGGTGTAACTAACAACTATTTTGAAACGCTTAATCGGATTGCGAACGTCTCAGTTACTCAGTAGTTCTTATTTAGCTATTGGCTTTTAAATTTAGCATGAGGTAGCTAAGCATTAGCAAGTGGTAACTAACAGTCAAGATAATAAAGATTAATATTTACCTAAAAATATGTACATAACTTTCTTGATGAAACTAAATCTAAAACCAAGTAAAAGCAAAATAGCAGCAATAAAATATAAGTGGTGCTTGCGAAATATTACTTGCATTATCTTGCACAGTTTAAAACTATATATAATATACAGTACAGACCAAAAGTTTGGACACACCCTCTCACTGAAAGAGTTTTCTTTATTGTGTTCGTTATTGTGTTCTTTATTGTGTTCTTTAGCCCAAACGCGTCTCTTTTGCTTGTTGCCTGTCCTTAGCAGTGGTTTCCTAGCAGATATTCTACATGAAGGCCTGATTCACACAGTCTCCTCTTAACAGTTGTTCTAGAGATGTGTCTGCTGCTAGAACTCTGTGTGGCATTGACCTGCTCTCTGATCTGAGCTGCTGTTAACCTGCGATTTCTGAGGCTGGTGACTCGGATCAACTTATCCTCCGCAGCAGAGGTGACTCTCGGTCTTCCTTTCCTGGGGCGGTCCGCATGTCAGCCAGTTTCTTTGTAGCGCTTGATGGTTTTTGTGACTGCACTTGGGGACACTTTCAAAGTTTTCCCAATTTTTCGGACTGACTGACCTTCATTTCTTGCCATAATACAAATTCAAACTCTTTGAATGAGAAGGTGTGGCCAAACTTTTGGTCTGTACTGTGTGTGTGTGTATAGATATATAAAGTTTGTACAGAAGAATCTCCGCCCAAGAAAATCCCATAGACTTAACTTTATAACTTTAGCAATAAGGTGAGAGAGAGAGAATTTAACTTTTAAAAAGGTTAATTGATTTAGAACTGGCAATAAAAACTTGACTCACAGCAACAGTCACTAATTATTCACATTCTCTTCAAGTGTGAATCCTTCTCCACTTACCTGACTCTGGCGTCCATCACAAAGCTGTGGTTGGCCACGCCCCCCGCCAGTATCGGGTCTTCTACTCCGATTCAAAATCGGCAGCCTTTTTTACTGCAGTGTTCCCACACGTAGGAGATTTTGGCTTGTGGTGGTGTTTGCCAGCGCGCTATTACTCACTTCACTCCTGTAAGCGTCACAGCTACACATCACAGCGCTCACAGTTGCGATGACATCATGAATGAATCGACAATCAAATTAGTTGTCATCTCGTCTAATTATCGATTAATTGCTGCACCTCTACTGCAGTGCAATGGCAATGCATGACTATATATAAGCTGCAATACATTAGTATTTGCAAGATACTTGTGTACAGCCTGTGCAAAAAGGAGTTTGGTGGCAACACGCTTTCCTAGCATTTGGTGAAAACAGTCTGTGTTAGTCAGGCATGATCATTGCATATAGTGTGCTTACTGCATGAATGACAAACATATTGCACAATCTTGGCTGAGTGGATAGCACTATTGCAACAGTTCCGTTTCTGAGCAAAGTGTGTGTGGGGGGGGCGTGGGGATGGTGTAAACTAACAACTCGACATTTTAAAAACCTCTGTGTGTGTAAAAGTTCTTTATGGCAGGCAGAGTTAACCAGATGATGCAGTGGGCTTCCCAATGCGAAGTTTTGTGGTTGGACACGCGTGGAGTTGATGTACTAGGCCGTGTCGTAGCTAGTCTTAATGTTCTCCACATGTAAAGAAATTGGTAAGGATGTGGTTTGTAGGTTTCATCTTCCTTTATCCTTCTGAGAAAAAAAAATTTGCTGTCAAGCTTTTTTTTTTTTTTTAAGTCAGGATCGTCCATGAGAAGCTTTGATTTATGTAAACCCCAAGCTCTCTGCTCGCTCTCTCACTCTTTATAACATTCTGTGGTTCACACTCCGCTTCCTAAAATCACCGATCAGCTTCTAAATCTTGCTGAGCTAAGCTGGGGGGGTGCAGATTATCCTCAGCACACCGGTCCTTCATTAAGTTCTACTTCCTCCCTGTAGGCAGGATCATCACTGTTGTGGATCAAGCCTACAACAGACGCGTCATGTATATTTTAGTTCGATGTCTGGTGATCGGGAAGTAGAAGCGCGTACGGAGCACGCAGCAATGTGGCACACAAATTTTCAGGGTGGTTTTTATTCTATCGCACATCCAGATCGCTTCTACCGCTGAGGAAGTCCAAGACCTGGTGATGACGGGGCCTCTGAGTTTGGTGGCAAGCTTTCTGAGATAAAGACGTATAACAAACTATATTTTGCATAAGTACGACTTGTCAAGACGGTCGAGCTGAAGTCGTCACTTCTCGAGTACGCGGCTGAGGCTCACGTTATTGGTCTGTTTAATAGTGAAAGTAACAGCATTTAGGGAGCATAAAAGACCAGAGCAATGGGAAAAGGTCATGTGAGTCCGGATTGACTGTACAAGTCTCTGGAGGCGGTGTTATGATCTGGGGTGATTTAGTTGGTCAGGTTCAGCCTCAGCAACATTATGTGGCGATAAAATTAAGTCGGACGAAATGAAGTCGCCACGTAGTGTATTATTTGATTGGTTTCTTTAGGTGGCAGATTTGTTTGGAGCAGGTACGATTCTGATGGGAACGGTAGCGCAGGCCTCGGACACATTATCACCTCCTCTTGTTTTGTGCTTGCTCCAGCCTTCCGTGTGTTTACCGTCCGCGGGCATCTGCTCGCCTCGTATGCGGACAGATGAAACACGCGGTCATCAAAGGATCTCACAGCCTGCCTAGAATGTTTTGATCTCATTTCTCGCCATGTGCCATGGACCAGAGTTGTTGAAGTCATCTCCAATCTGCAGACCCAGCATTGTTACTTCTCTTGCTCGTTTCATTTGTTTTGTGGAACTCGAATGATCCAGACTGCACATTTTCTAAATCCTTATCTTTTTTTTTTCTTTTCTTTTCTTTTTTTTTTTTTTGACAGCAACGTATTATTCAACAACAACAAAAAAAATTAATGAAGGCAGTAAACTTTGAAGCGTACTTGATGAAGATAATATCAGCAAAGTAGGAAGAAAGCTTCAGCTTCTTGTGAAAAATCCTGCACAGACTTTTTTTTTTTATTTACATAATTGCAGAGCTGCTTGTATGCAACCGGAAGGTGTGACCTAGTTGTCTGTCCAAGGTTGGGGGGTGGGGGGATTTATCTGTAGGTCTTGGGTAGACCCTCGCTGTCGCATACAGGGGGTGGGGGGGGGTCAAAAGGTCTGCTTCATTTAAAATGTGCCCGAGTGTCCTGACTGTACGGCCCACAGAACTGTTCCAATCTAGCAGCTGTTACAGATGTTAGACTAATCGATGCTGGAGCATGTTTTGACAGGAAGCAACCAAGCCAGTGTTGAGGTGAACAGCTGATCTGTGAAGCAGTGCTTTCTGGTTATAAAAGGCTGCTTGGACCAAAGAAGAAGAATGTTGAGGCTTTTACTTGTATAGGAAAGAGGAAAAAGAAACGGTGCGTTCCTAAGATCACATACGGCACAATAGAGCTGAATAGACTAGTAGGTAGTAACTGGTCTATTTATTGGCTGATTAAAATCATCCCATGTTAAGCTTTAATCCGCATTAGTGCAGTTTGTGTCAGTAAATCAGCAGTTTTTTTTTATTATTATTATTATTTATAACAGCCAGCCGTACTGAAGGCCTCCGTGGTGGTTTAATTCTCAGACGTCGAATTCATTCATTTTTAGTATTCGCGTGCAATAAAATTGGACCAGTTTATGTGTGGGACAAACTTTTTTTCAAAATTTAAACTGTAATAATGGGTTATATTTAAGCCTGTGAAGAAATGTTCGAGACGAATGTGTTGTTCTTAATAGAAAATAATTCTGTTGTGCAAAATCATTAATGGTGTGATTTAATTTAGCTTTCTTTTTTAATTAAGAAAGCCATGATCTTTTTTTTTTAAGCTCTAGGCGATGAGGCGGCGTCGGAAGATCCCTACATTTATGCTAGTGAGGATTGATTGATCGCTCGATTCAGAGTGACCATGCACAGTAGTAGTAATGCACATATCCGAGCAGCATTGTTGTTATCCCGTATACAACATCAACCTGCGTTAAATTTCTTTCCACTACAGAACAAGCGAGATGAGCACCTACTGAAAAAACGCAACGTCCCACAGGACGAAAGTCTCGAGGACTCTGATGTAGACGCCGACTTCAAGGGGGTGAGAGGGTCTCCTCTTGACTTTTCCCATTCTCCAGTCATTCTCCTTTTTAAAAATTGTTTTTATTTACTGGTTTCCTCTTTTGGCCTGTTGTCTGTTTGCAAGCTTTCTCCAATAACTGTTACCAGTTATTAAAGGACGCATTATAAATCATGCTGTGGGTTTTTAGATGTTTTGTATCCTGTCTGAAATCACTATACCTAATCACGATATTTCTCCTTTTTTTGTTTTGTTTTTTTTCTCTCCTTTTTCTCCTTTTCTGTATTCTAGCAAAATGTAACGCTAGATGCCATCTTACAGGTAAGTGATTTGGCGGGTTTATGATGGTGTTAATGAGATATGACTGTTTGAGCCAGTTGATGGATGCTGGAAATGTTAAATGCCATACACACACACACACATGCTGTCACACAATCTTTAAGCCTCACTCAGTTTCTCTCTCTTTCTTTCAGAATGCCACCAGTGACAATGCAGTAGTGCAGCTCAGTGCTGTACAAGCAGCCAGGTTAGACTTGTTTGTTTGATTGGGGTTACCTGGTTAATTCGATAACGATGTTGAACTATTTCAATGCCTTAGTGTGCATGTTAACATGGTCTTTTGTGCACGCAGAAAACTACTCTCCAGTGACAGAAACCCTCCGATCGATGACTTGATCAAATCTGGTATCCTACCCATCCTCGTCAAATGCCTGGAAAGGGACGACAAGTAAGTTTCCGTGGATGACGGATGTGAGGATGGCTGCAAGAATGGGGGAGTAAATGCATGGAAAGTGTAAGGGAGAAAGGGAGAGCATTTGGAGCGTGAAGGAGATTATGTAGCGCTCCTCATTCTGTGATGCTTCTCAGGTTTTCCCCCCCCCTCCCTTCCCCCATCTCTCTCGTTCTCTCTTTTGAATGCTATCAGTGTAGCCCCATTTGCCTTAGAGCATCATACACCCAGTGAATGTTTAGACTTAATCTAGTTTGGCCAGTTTTTATAGAGACTCGTATTCTGTGTTTATCAGCCAAAATAGCACAGCGAAAACATTTTCTGTTATTTTAGACCTCGGCATCGATTTCTTCTGCATTTTGTCAACGTCTATGTGAAGGCTTGATGCGCTGCTCTGAACCCCCTCCTATTGGCTGATATATTGATGTATTACAGTGTGTATTTTTGTATCATCTCGCAGTTTAATGCAGAATCAAAATGTTCACACACGTTGCTCTACTTCTATCCACACCTTATTGGCAGAGCAACTGATCATACATTGTGACCAAAAGTATGTGGACACACGACGCGTATGCGGGTGTTTTCCGTAAAAATACTCCCGCAAAGTTTGAAGCATTCCGTTGTAAAAGTTCCCTTTATACGGTATGACATTTACATTTTCTCCTCCGAGAACTTCGGGGCAGGTCCATGAAGGCATGATTTGCCTCAACCTCTGCTGCACCTTCGGGTCTGATGCCAGAGCCTGGCCTTTCTAAAAATATTGAGGCTGGATGCCAAAAAATTAAAAATACATCCAAAATCTAACGAGAAGCCTTCAAAGAGGAGCAGAGGATATTATAACAAGAAAAAAGGATGGACGGGGTTAAGTCTGGAACGGGTGGTTCAAGAGTGAAATAGTAGGGTGTGCTTAAACTTTTGGCCTTAGGCAAGTCAAGTCAGGTCGAATTTATTTTTAAAGTACATTTAAGACCGCTACGATCAAATCTATAAAATATTACAACAATAATATAAAAATAAAATGAAATAAAATCCCAATCAAACGTAAATACAACAAAAACATGTTGTATAAAATAAGCAAATAAAACTAAAACATTCAATTAAAAAATTGTTTCATCATCACACTGACTTGAATGCCAATGTGTATAAAATATATTAAAAAAATTTTTAAAAAGTCTTGAGGTGAGATTTAAAAATAGGAAGAATATATATAGTGTAGCTTCTTCCTCCTAAGTGGCTGGACGTGAACATTAGGCTTTTGACAACGACTCATGTCTTATAACTGAAGTCAAATACTTCAAGTACCAAGCTAATGAAAACTTTCTGTTATGTTCTAGTTTGCGGTGATTCTGGTGCACTCCTCGCCTCGTATCATTTTGTATTGTTTCGGGTCTGTAGGGAGTCTGGAGCTGCTATTGACCCATTGGTCTTTCTTATTATGTCATTTCTCAAACTGTCTCTCTCTCCCTTTCTCATCTCTCTCTCACTCTCTCTCTGTCTCCAGTCCTTCGTTGCAGTTTGAAGCTGCCTG
This sequence comes from Clarias batrachus, assembly GCA_003987875.1. NCBI lineage: Eukaryota > Metazoa > Chordata > Actinopteri > Siluriformes > Clariidae > Clarias > Clarias batrachus. The sequence continues at coordinate 919,088 of QMIH01000044.1, forward strand.
GGCTTTGACTAACATCGCGTCGGGGACCTCGGCACAGACGCAGGCCGTGGTCAAATCCAGTAAGACGGCTGGCCTTCCAGTCCCTGAGCATTTCGCTCAGCTATGTGAACTTTAGATGACTTCAGCTGACCCCTCATGCCTTTTTTTTCCCCCTCTCGTGTGTGTTTAGATGCTGTTCCCTTGTTTTTGAGACTGCTCCATTCCCCTCATCAGAATGTCTGCGAGCAGGCCGTGTGGGCGCTGGGCAACATCATTGGTAAGTTATCGTCTTTGAAATGTTGTACATTGTTATGCACAGTAGGTTTGGCAGAACGGTCGTTTCTTAAACGGACAGCACTGTTGCTACGAGACTAGGAAATATGGATCCTGATCGCTGTGACTAGTCAGGACATAGTTATTTAACTTCTTCATATGAACAGGAACAATAAGACAGAAGCCTCAGTACTACTTGACAGCTTGTGAGTTTGATGTCATAAAAAAAAAAAAAAAACTTAAGAAGCTATTCTACAAGTTTATGTAAAAAAAAAAAAAAACTTGGAATGTGAACTGAATGAACCGCTAATTTGGGTTTGTGTCCCGTGTAGGTGATGGTCCACAGTGTCGAGACTACGTCATTTCCCTGGGCGTGGTCAAACCTCTATTGTCGTTCATTAATCCCTCCATCCCCATCACTTTCCTGAGGAACGTCACTTGGGTAATCGTTAACCTGTGCCGAAACAAAGACCCTCCCCCACCAATGGAAACAGTACAGGAGGTGAGTGAGTGTGTGTGAGAGAGTTCTCAGAGAGGGGGAGAATCTGTGCATTTATAATAATGAATAAAGAAAAGAAAAACCTATCCAAAGCGTCTGTGAAATCGTTGTATAACTCTGCAACTTCAAGATAACGGTTTCATCCTTCTGAACCGTAATAATCGCACAAGGTGTAAAGGCGACCAGTGTGATGTACAATTCAAACGGGATATTTTGTTTTTTAATATTTATTGTAATACTGATCTGCATTTTTAAACTTTTATTAAACTTCCTGTTTGGATATTGTAAGGTGTCAGAAACCGTAAAAACTGAAGTCAGTCGAGTAGATCAGTTTGTACAAAACCTCTGCTCATTAGTGTGTCTCTCTCTCTTTTTTTTTTTTTTCCCAAACAGATCCTCCCTGCCCTGTGTGTCCTCATATACCACACAGACATAAATGTAAGTACACCAGACTCTTGATTATGTTGCAGAAAGTCAGGTGTTGTGTACAAATGACATACAGGTTCACACCAATGCGTCTTTATCGCACCTTCATTCTCTTTTTTCCCCATCTCTAGATTCTCGTAGATACAGTGTGGGCCTTATCGTACCTAACAGACGGAGGAAACGAGCAGATACAAATGGTCATAGACTCAGGTGTCGTCCCCTTCCTTGTCCCCCTGCTCAGCCACCAAGAGGTCAAAGTTCAGGCAAGTACACAAGCACTAACCTGTTAATATAGACGGGGAACTAGATGCATTTGGCAGATCCTCTTATCCAAGAGCAACTTACAAAGCTTTTCACATTAGGGTCCTAGGACAGTATATCATTTTGGAGAACACTTGACCTCAAAGTGTGGTTCATTTTGTTCAGTAAGAACACAATCGTTCGGGAACCGTCCTCGTGTCTGCTTGAAGAGGTGGTCTAGAGAATCATACAGAGTACTCGGGCACAAATCAAATCACACATTGAAGTTATCGTACCTGAGAACGGAAGCAGATCGCAGTTTAGGCCTGACGTCATCAGTGCCATTCGTCTACCACGCCCGTCTCATCCTCTGACGTACACAGCCGTAGCTGATACAGTAGGAAGGCATGTGAGAATATCGCTCTTGACATTTTTTTTTCTGAAATATCAATAATATTAGGCACAGCGTGAAAGTTAATGTCTTTGTTCTCGTGTTTAATGCCGGCTCACAACCCAGGTAGGTGCATACCCGAGAACGGAGAGCAAAAATAACGTGAACCCCAAGAGTTTCCATGAAACTAAAAGCCTTGCATAGAAGTCGCTGTGAGGGTCGGAAAAGAAAGGAAAAGATAAAGTCGTGACGATGTATTCAGTTGGGATTTAAATGGAGGTTAAGGATTTTTAATTGAGAGACATAGTTGTCAAAGTTTTTCTTACTGTAATGCATACAATAAATTTCAATAAAACTTCTGCTTAGGCTTTCATGTTGCCTGAAAGCACAGCTTCTGTGTGCGCGTGTGTGTATTGCTTAGGGAGGGATGTTAAGGGAATTATTTAGCTTAAAGCATAGGTTCTCAATCTCAGGGCTTAGGACAAGTTAAAGCTGAATGATTTGTTCTTTTCCCTCCCATGTTGAATCATATGGTAGTTGTAGTCTTTTTTAGTTACAATCTTTATTTTACATAAACAGTTGTAGTGGAAGACTTTAGATATTATCACTTAACTAATAAATATTGCTATAATAATCAAAATGAGTATGGGGTTTGTTTGTTTTTTAATTATTATAATAAATTATTTTAATTGCATTAGACATGTGTTTTTGATGATGATGATGATTATTATTATTATTATTATTATTATTATTAAAATGTGTAATTAAATGTTTCTTTTTTGCTTCTCCCACTCAGACGGCAGCACTGAGGGCAGTGGGTAACATTGTGACAGGGACAGACGAGCAGACTCAGGTGGTGCTCAACTGTGACGTGCTCTCTCATTTCCCCAATCTGCTCACACACCCCAAAGAGAAGATCAACAAGGTGCCTACACACACGTACAGCATGGACAGGAGCCTACGTGGTGCACATGTACTTGCTAAATTGTAGTTTGTACACTAGGACATGAACCTTCTTTCGTCTAGTCTATGTATCGGCGCATTTGAAGTCTAGTCTCAAGCATTTGAAGTTTTTTTTTTTTTTCTGAATTATTGGACATTATACAGAGGGGCTGCATGTCACTCCCTTGTGACCCAAGACCAGTAATTAACTTGGAATGTTTTTTTAATTATTATTTTATTAATTTTTTTTATCATTATTAATATTGTTCTAATATATTAATGAGACTGGAAAGAAAAATGATTAGGAGAAATGACTCGTACTTGAAATGCTGCATGTACACTAGGTCTTAATTTTCAGCCTCAGGGGTTTAATGAGCTCCTGTAAGGATGCAAATGATCCGAGTGTGTCTCTCTTTTGTGTGGTTGTGTTCTACAGGAGGCCGTGTGGTTCCTGTCCAACATCACCGCAGGGAACCAACAGCAGGTGCAGGCTGTGATAGATGCAGGGCTCATCCCCATGATCATACACCAGCTGGCCAAGGTAAGACACACAATAATTATCCTTCACTAATTCTAGAACCACGTCTCTCTTTTGTAATGGTCCAGTGTTGGATGCGACAGAGAGTGTTGTTGGGTTTTTGTTTTTTTACACAAAACGGAGTTCCAGGTTTTCTTCAAATCTCTGCTCGCGTTCTTGTTTCCAGGGAGATTTTGGTACACAGAAAGAAGCAGCATGGGCCATCAGCAACTTAACAATAAGCGGAAGAAAAGATCAGGTTTGTTTTTTTTTTAACATTGTTTATAAATAAGAAGCACAGCGAATAAGAACAAACATTCGAATCAATTCCTCTTCCTGTTCGCTGTGATTTGATTGACAGGTGGAGTACTTGGTGCAGCAGAACGTGATCCCGCCTTTCTGTAGCCTGCTCTCGGTGAAGGACTCGCAGGTGGTCCAAGTGGTTTTAGACGGCTTGAAGAACATCCTGATTATGGCGGGCGAGGAGGCCAGCACCATCGCAGAGATCATCGAGGAGTGTGGAGGTAAAGCACCGAGGACGGACTCGGTATATACTAAGTGATGAGCGACACGAGTGCTTTCATAACAGGAACTTTTATGATCCCGTTTTAGCTCCCAAGTCATAGAACGTTTGAAAATAATAATAAATTGAGATTTATTGTGAATAGTGTTTGCTTTCCAAAATGTCACTTATTTATCAAATGCAGTCTTTAACTGCGTTGTGAAAATCTAAAGAGTAAAATGTTAAAGAGCAATGCTGCATGATGATTATAATTTTTTTTTTTTGCATGTTTGTCAAGTTTGATTTGGTCATCAAACAGATTTTAATATTACACAAAGATCATTCAAGTAAATACAAAATGCAGTTTTTAAATGATTTAATTTCTTAAGGGGAAAAAAACATGATCTAAACAAATTTCCGGAACAGGTGAGAAACTGATGTACTGCAGTAATTGATGTATCAGTCTGGAAAGGGTTAGAAAGCCGTCTCTAATGCATTAGGACCGTTATCTACAAATGGAGAAATTTGAAACAGCGGTGAATTTTTCCGAGGAACCGACCTACAAAAATTACTCCAAGAGTAATGACCACTCCTCACATAAATAACATCTAAAGAACTGCAGGCCTCACTTACTTTAGTTAAGGTCAGTGTTCATGAGTCAACAATAAGAAAGGGACTGTGGCATCCATGGCAGAGTTCCATGGTGACCTCCACTGCTGACCAAAAAGAATACAAGGGCTTGTCTCACATTTGCAAAAAACCTCTGGAATTATCCCCAAGACTTTAGGAACTGATGTGATGATAAACTTTTTGTAAGGTGGCATAAAACTAGCACAGCGTTTTGTAAGAAGAACATGGTGGTGGTAGCCTGGGGATGCTTTGCAGCTTCAGGACCTAGACGACTTTTTTGTCGTAATTGATGAATTGATAAATTCCTCCACAGCAGTGTGAAAGACTCGATGGCAGAAGTTTGCCACCAAGGGTGCAACAATCAGAAATCTTTATTGCATATTGCATTGACTCTGGTTACCTTTGTTTTTAAAAATTGTGACCCAAAAAAACACTAATTTGACAAATGCAACCCAAAAAAAACCATACTTTTTCACAGCAATGTATAATATCCACCTGCTTGAACAGGTTCCTTAAAAAAGTTCATGAACGTTCATGAAAGCATCCCTACTGTCTGCTGCTACGTGTAAACTGTTCTAATCATTTTTTCATCAGGACTGGAAAAGATCGAAAACCTGCAGCAGCATGAAAATGAGGATATCTACAAACTAGCGTTTGAAATCATTGACCAGTACTTTTCAGGAGATGACGTAAGTATCTTCTCAGGGCCGGTCTCTTTTTAAAATAAGGCTCCGATGTTTGGCTTCAGCTTTCCGTTCTATTCTCGTATTACCCTAACGTAATGTATTTCTCTCAACGCCGTATCCGATTTAGATCGACGAAGACCCGAGTCTGATCCCCGAAGCCACACAAGGAGGCACGTTCAACTTCGACCCCACATCCAACCTCCAAACCAAGGAGTTTAAGTTCTAATAGAGCCAAGTTAGAACTCGAACCAGGCGGGATCTCCTGCTGCTGTCCTTCCCCCGCCGCCCTCTCACAACGATCACAACCAACCATCACCTATCAACCTGCAACTCACTAACCTGACAAAACCAATCAAGATGCATAAGATCTACAGGTGTAACTTGCACTGACGGATACAAATATCTCTCCCGAGCGTCACCCGAAGTCGGAGTGAAGTCTACACGTTTTGCAAGAAGAAGAGGGAGGAGACGACGACTTTGGTCATACTGCAATTGCCAAAAGAAAAAACTAAAAAAAAAAAAAAAAAAATTGAAAAAAAAAATTCTGCTGTTTTGCTCACTCGCACATACACAAACACACAGACTCGAGTCATATGTGCATCGACATTTCTAGAAAGTTCTTCTACCAGCCATCGTATCAGCCGATTTGAAAGGGGAGGGAGGGGACAAACCAGTGTTTTTTTTTTTTCGTTGTTGTCGTCGTTTATTATTTCTCTCCTTCCAGCAACTTTCTCTCACCAGGATGTCGCAGCCCAACGTCGATGTTAATTCTAGAGAGCTAGGACAGACACCCTATATATTAAGACATCCAGCCTCTGCTCTGCTAAGCCATGTGGAACATGCTTCCCCTTCTCAGAGGTGTCTGTGGACTTGTCTGTGGAGCAGTTCATCCAGCAAGCGGGGGTCTTTTTGTCTTTTCATTCTCTTTTTCCTATTTTTTTTTTTTTTTTTGTGTGCAAATAGCATGTACGCTAGCACTGATACTACTTCTTTTTTAATTATTTTTATGAAGTCATCATGGAACTGTGACATGTTTATGGAAAGTGGGGAAATAACACAAAATTAAGAAATCACACAAATGTACATATTCTAGTTTAACCATGCGGAGTCGTACAATTTTTTTTTTTTTTTTTTAAATCTTGGCATGGTACTCAATGCCATGTAAAGGAAGGAAATGGCGGAGTCATCATTAAATACAGCAAGGCATAAATTCAACAAGACTTTTTGAGGGATGCCGCCATCGCCGTTTGAAGTGTTTGTGGACCTCTACACACACACACACTACTGTCTGGATCGTTCAGTATCTCACACACTTGATTTGGGAGTAATTCTTCATTTTACCATTTCAAAACAGAAGTTCGTACAAGGACAAATGCAAAAAAAAAAAAAGATGCTCAATTTGATCTTTTTTTTTCCCCTCCATCACATGTGAAGAAAATAGATTTTCTCTGTTTCAATAAAAAAAAATTAAAAGTAGGCTTAAATCATCAGCAGAGGAAAAACTTTGCAGAAGTGATTGAACTGTGATTATTTTTTCTGTGGTGGAAATGCTTCCACATTTGCAGCTTTGATTCAGTCTTATATGCACACTTTTGTCGTTATTATTATTATTATTATTATTATTATTTTGCCTAACCGTTCTTGGAAAGCGACATTCGCTTAATGTATACACAAGCAATGGAAAATGGAGCTCCATGGCAGTTTCTTGCTGTTTCTGTTCGTTAGATTTATTTGCTACGAAACGTAACTGTATAAACTAATAAAAGTATCTTTCTTGTGTAAAGTATAAACCGGAAAAGCTGCCACAGTTTAGATGTTTGACAGGACATTTGAGAACAATAATAACGCTGTTTAAATGGGGTCTTCTTTGTTTTGAGATTCACTTTTTTCATTGTGAGGGCGAATAAGTGTATTGAAACGAGCGTTTTTATTTGTCGTGACTGGACAGTTGTACGTTTTTGTCTCTCAGCATTTAAATGTAAAGGGATGTATGGAAAAAAACAAACATTTACATTCGGACTAATGTAGTTGTGGTTTGGCTGCAGACTACTGATGAAGAGGATTTGAGGACAAATGGCAGCCCTGGTGTTTTTTTTGTTTGTTTGTTTGTTTTTTTGGTCTTGTTTTTGGGGGGAATTATCCATTTATTATTGATGAACAAAGGCCTGCATAGGTGTGAAATTCATAAACTTATGTAGACACTTATTTAAAAAAGGAAAAAAAAAAGAGCCACTTTAAAGAATAAAAAATTTTGTCTTGTATCCGAAACAGATACAAGCTTATTGTTGGTTGCAAGATTTTTACTTGCTTAAGAGAAGATGGGAGGGAAAAAAATGCAACAAAAAAAAGATTTACTGCGTCAGATCGCATTTTGGCCTCGATTGTTTGTATCTTTTTATAAATTTTATCATTGAAACACTCTTTAAGGTGGCTCACCTGTATTTTCTTCAGCTCCTGTGCATATTAAAGATGAACGAGTTGAAATTCATTGTGCCTTTTTTTTTTCATTTTGACTAAATGAATTAAAAGCAGAGCAAATCTTAATAGTGCTAAGCAGTGGAGGTGTTTTAAAAATGGGGTCTGTCGGGTGTCACGTCTCCTTTTCTCTGGAGTGTTTTTTTTTTTTCTTCCCTTTTCTTTGAGCCAGTTCCACTTACAGTGAGGCTCTTTGCTGTGCTCTGGACTATACAGTAATTCTATTTAAATTCTATGCTGATTCTCCTGGCTGACTTGTAATTGTTCCCTTTCCTTCTCCTTCATTCACACTACCCCCCTTATGCACTACCCACAATTCCACTGCTCTCCACTTCACCACTTTTACAGCTCTCCACGGCAACACGACATATTTCACTCCTCACTCCCTCAGGACGTGCTTTATGTATCGATTATTCTAACCAAAATAAACTTGCTGTTAGCCATCTGTTCTTTATTGCTATCTCTATCTCTCTGTCTCTGATATTTCAGTGGTTATACTGCTTCTCTGCTTCTTTTTTTCACTTTTTCCTCTTTCCTGTGAGTGCATGTTGATCTTTTAACTGCATGGTGTAACGATCATCTACAACCATACATGGTGTGGCTTCTACAACAGTAGGTTACTGATATAAACACTTGTATTACATCGGCTTGCTGTGGTTGCAGTATTGGTTGTAGGCAATGATGGAATTTTAAGCCAAGTTTGCAAGTTTTCATGATTTTTGCTACTGATCACTACCAGGATGATCAAAAGTGACTTGCTTAAGTTTACTCATGCTTAAAAAAAAAGATTTACAGCACTATAGTGTAAAACGTGTATGTTTTCTGTAAGCCCACTTGTCAATTGTAAGTACCCATACTAATAGTGAGGAGATGTTAATGCCAGGATGGTATCACTGGTGAGTGAAATTTGTTTCCATTGGTTTTGTTGTTGGAATTAATATTACAGTTATCACTACGATGTTCAAGTTGAATTAACAATTTAAAGTCGGAGCATTTCATGCCTTTTACATACTTAAACAAAATCACACTAGAGGTCATGCTGTGATATGGGCGTAGACAGGACAGCACAGCTAGAGTGCATCACAAGCTGTGTTGATATTCAGTATGACAGCATGACCTCGAGTGAGATATTGCTTTTATACAACAGTTCCACAAACACCATGTATTACAAATTCTTTATTATTTGTGTTTTTAACCAGTTATTTTGCCTCACCAACATGTATTCTTGGAGGTATGCATGGTGGACCTAACTAACCGCTATCCCAAATAGAATTAGATGGAAAGAGAGTGCACTATGTAGGGTGTATAACCCACATGTCCCACATGCCAAGTAGTGTCACTGATGAGGGGGGGGGGGGGGGGGGGGGGGTTAGAGAGAGATTTGGGATTCAGCTTTGTTAGAGGCTACTCATCTTTGTAGCTCATTTTAGTCATAAATCAAACTCGGTGAGGCAATTCGAAACGACTTATAAGCAGTTACAAAGAGACAAAGTGTTGTTTAAGATAACAACACTATCGGATGTGTTTTCTTGCTTGAAAGTTATACTGTAACTGGTTTTGAATGTGGGTTCTGTCGGGTAGTTGTGCTCTCCTCAGTACTATGGCCCTACTTTCACCCATGCTGGACACTAACTGACCGTGTGATTAATGGTCATTAGAACAACTGTGACACAGTGATCCATATAGTTAAACGTCCGAGTGTTGTTATATTACAGTATATTACCACCACTCATAGAAACCCTCTCATACAATCAGATTGCTCACTCAGAAGTCACTCATTGTCTATACCACTTTATCCTGTGTACTGGGTCGCAGAGGTCTGGCGCCTATCTGAGGAGAATCAGGGCAATGAGGCAGGGTACTCCTTGGAATGGGTGCCGATCCATCGCAGAGCGTGTGCACAAACACACACACACACTATGGGCAATTTAGGAACGCCAATCAGCCTGATCTGCATGTTTTTGGAGTGTGGGGGTGTCTGCCCCACGGCAAGCAATGCTTTTGAAAGTTAAAACTTCAATGATTCATAGCAAATATTGTTTAATACTGTCTAAGTTTAATACAAGTAATCGCCATACTATTAATATTTAATATTGTCTAAATGGGAACTGGATTTTATGGGGTAACATGGCTGCTGTCCAAGGTCCTGACCTATTTTTGCATCTCAAAAAATATGCCCATGAACACTTTATGTAGGGGCAGGAAAATATTCCTAGCAGCCTTATGATTGTACATTCTTGCAAGTTTTGGACCTAAGAATGTGGTATTTTAATGATGACTCAGTGGTCAGTCAGTATATTGATACCTCCCATGTCATGAGGCCCAAATTATTTTCATTTGGATTTCTGTGGTTGTATCATGTGAAGATGGAAGCGCTAAACGAACATAGAGAAGTAATACAAATGTTATAAGAAAATTAACAATATGAAAGGTAGCGGAAACAGTCATTCTCACAACACCCACCCTAGTAGACAAAGGTTATTCAAGAATTACCTGTTCACAGGTCTCTCTAGTACGTGTTCAGTGCCAAAGTTAATTGAGATCCAGAAGCCAGATGATGACGTTCCATCACAGGGCACCATCCTAATATTGAGTAGGTCGCCCCTTTGCCACCAGAACAGTAATGACCTCCGTGTGCTGATACCTTTCTGCTGAAACCAGCATTAACCTTTTCCTCAATTTGAGCTACAGTAGCTCTTCTAATGGATCAGTATACATGGGCCAACCTTCACTCCCCATGTGCATCAGTAAGCCTTGCCCACCCTTGACCCTGCCACAAGAGTTCTCCAGTTTTCCTCCCTTGGATTCCATTTGCTATGTCCTGACCACTGTAGACTAGGACACGTCCCACAAGAGCTGCGGTTTTGAAGTTGTTCTGACCCAGTTTCCTAACCATCTCAATGTGGCCCTCATCACAGCAGCTACATTTTCAATATCTCAGCACAATGGCGACTGGAAGTGAGTGGTAAATATTAGACAGCAAGTGAACCTTTCTGAAGTTGACATGTTGGATGCAGAAAAAATGGGCAAGTGTAAGGATCTGAGTGACTTTGACAAGGGCCGAATTGTGATGGATAGAGGACAGGGTCAGAGCAGGTCCAAAACTGCAGCTCTTGAAGGACGTTCCTGGTCTGTAGTGGTCAGGACCAGTGGAAGTGATCCAAGGAAGGAAAACCATTGGACTGGCGACAGGGTCATGGGCATCCAAGGGTCACTGATGCGCTTAAGAGTGAAGGCTGGTCCGGTCCAAAAGAAGTGCTAGTGTAGAATGAATTGAGGAAAAGGTTGGACTGCAAACGGTGTCAGAACACAGTCCATCACTACTCAAAATTAGGGAGGTGGTAATAATGTTATGGCTGATCAGTGTATGTTGATTGTAATAAACCATCCTGTCAGGTGAAGTCTCTCTTTCGGTGCAGGATGTTGGACTCTAACCCTCTGAGGGTGAGGGAAAGGGGGAGGAGCTAAAAAAAATGCCAAGATGGTTGCACCAACCAAGAAAGTAGATTAAAGTTCATACATTGGTTCCTCATACAGTTCCATCTTCCCGAGGAACTGCAGTTTGCTCCCACGATGGAGGAGGACGCGGCACTTTTTACCCCGGTGGCACTGGTCTCTCTTCTCGCCTGCGCCGCACAGTTTGCCGTCGGTTTGATTTTGGCGCAAATCTGGGGCAAAACATGTTCAGCAGCTGATAGGTGGGTCCTCGTCTGGTTGTTCTACGATGCCATTGTCCACATCACTCTGGTAAGTAGATGCACGGAGCGTTTGGAACCAGAACCAGAACCACACTAGATCACGCTCAGGGTTTTTCTTTCCCGGGTCGTTTTCGCAGGAGGGTCCGTTTGTTTACATGTCACTGGTTGGAACTGTTGCAACATCAGATGGCATATTTGCAGAATTGTGTAAGTATAATATATATTATATGAATTCAATGTTTGCATATTCCGGTTTTTTTTTGTTGCATGTCTTGTATTTAAATGAACGTTTGTGGATTCAGCAATGCAGTAGTAGCAGGCCACGTGTTAAAATGTGAAAAGTGCTTTGAGCGACATCTAGCGTTCAGTAAAGGTAGAGACGCGATAGGGCACGGTTTGTACATACAGTACAGTACACAATATGGACTTGTATACTGTATATGTATTTGGCCAGATCTGTTAATTATTGAATTCAGGTGATTCCTTATTACTAAAAAACATGAAATCTCAAGAGACTGTGGGTTTATTCTGCATACAGATACAATTTTTTGACACAAGTATTTGGCCAAACCTGTTAATTATTGAATTCAGCTGTTTCAATCAATCCCGCCCCTTATCCCCAGTGAAAGGACCATCCTAATGTTTCAGCATAACAAGAAGACATTTTGGACAATGCTGTGCTTCCAACTTTGTGGCAACAGTTTGGGGAAGTCCCTTTTCTATTCCAACATGACTGTGCAAGGACTATAAAGACATGGTTTGATGAGTTCGGTGTAGAAAAACTTGACCGGCCCTAACACCGAGCCCTGACCTCAACCCCATCGAGCATCTTCAGGATGAAATGAAACAGAGATTGCGACCCAGGCCTTCTCATTCAACATCAGTGTCTGACCTCTTAAATTAATAAAAGAAACACTCCAAAATCATGTGGATGGTCTTCTAAGAGGAACGAAAGCTATTTTAGATGCAAAATGGGGGCCGACTCATGTATTTGAATACAATGTCACTGCAGATATAGTGCATATGTAATAATAAAAGACGTGATAAACGTTAATAAAAAATATAATAAGGTGGTTATCAGTGTGGCCTCACATCTCCAAGGTCGAGGGTTTGATTCGTGTCTCGGGTCTGCCTGCATGGTGTTAGCATGTTCTCTTGCATGTGTGTGTGCACTGTGAGGGATTTGCACCCTGTCCAGTGTGTACCCCACTTTGCACCCAAGGGTAGCCTGGGATAGCCCACAGCCCTCCCTGTTACCCTGTACAGGATAAGTGGTACAGAAGATAAATTTAGGAATTAATAATAATAAAGACTAATATTTAGATATTTATCTTTTCATCTAAATATTATGTACCTTAAAACGTTCATTGATTGTCCAAGAGTAAACTTGAAAAAGCTTTTTTTAAATGAATTAAAATCTCTCTGAATAATTGTGATAATTTAGTATTGATTTTTTGGTATAATATTTAAAAAAGCGTTAAAATGACTTCTATCAAAAATAGCCCTGGGTCTTATGACCAGGTATGGAAGAAGGATGAGAGATATTATATTTGTGAAGTAAGAGTTCAAGAGTGTTTTTCACTTTTATTCTTTTATTATTATTATTGGACTAATAACAGCATGTGAATATGCATGATAAATGTACACAAATCCCCAGGTCTCACCTATCCTATGGTAGATCAGTACAGATGGAAGCAGTGTGTATATATTTAGGGAGGAGGAAAATTTAAAAACCTTATGAAGTAAGATTTAAAATAAGATTTTAACTTAATCTGTAATATTAAAAATGTATGGTGGGTTAACTCTCTTATAGTTCATTAGCAAGGTTAATGTTTATGCTTCATACATTCAGTACTTCTCCACACCATGTAAAAAAAAAAACACCTTTCCAGCAGTGTTTGACTGATGGTATTATGTTAGTAAGGATGTATCCAGTGACGGAAACTTTGTACACATTTGTAACAGCGTCTGCCAGATGCCTAAATGAAAATGTTAATGTCCCAATATTAATTAATTAATTAACAAAGACATGCTGTTAAGATCTAAAAAATAGCTTTATGTTTTGAGTGTGCTCCTGTATTTCTTTTATTCTAAGTTCACTTTGAGTGATGTCCTGTGTATCCGTTTTTATATCTAATGATCTACAATTGATAGTTATTCTGATTACAATCATAATTTTCTGGTTGAGGTTGTTACAGAATAAAATATGGAATGAAAGCGTTTGCTTTATGTAATGTCTTGTAGGGAAGGAATACGGGAAGGCAGATCAGCGCTGGCTCCATTCAGACCCAACCATCGTATCTTTGGAGCTGCTGACTGTCGTGCTGGACGGGTCCCTAGCGCTGCTTTTGGTCTACGCCATTATTAAAGACAAGCATTACAGGTGAACACATTTCGTCTGTTAGGTCTTAAGGATATTTATTTACATTAAAAGTGCAAAACCCAATGTTTCACAGTATGCAAAGTAGGAATTTCATATGAGGGGTGTTCAAGTCAAACCGGGACTTTTGATTGTACAGAATAACTGAACACAGTTATGAAAGTAAAAACTATTTAGCTACACTAATACACTTATCCCAGTGTCTCAATAGTGCTTGGATACCATCAAGGTAGAAAGTTTTCTCAGTACGCCGGAGCCATGATCAAAATTCCTGCTTCATGTCTAAAACACTGGCCTCCCAGGAATTCCTTTGATGACCTAAACGTGTGAAAATGGCTAGGAGCAAGGTCAAGGATGTGATTCTTTATTTCACATCATAAGTCCTGCTTTGACTTGAACACTTTTTGTATACTCTTTAATAGTATTTCTGTCCCTTCTTTCTGTATCATCTGTATACATTTTTAAAAATCTTTTTAATAATATCATTTCTACAATAGTGGTACATTCACTATATTTCTTTCCTATGCATTGCTATGCATTCCTTTAACTATGCACTGCTTTTAAATGTGTGAACATGTACCCGTGTAAAACCTTAACACTAACATCCTCTGCTCTACATTTAAGGCACTTTGTTCAAATCAGCCTGTGTGTGTGTGAGCTGTATGGAGGCTGGATGACCTTTTGCCCAGACTGGCTGATAGGAAGTCCTAACCTGAATATCAAGAACTGGCTCTATCTGTGGGTCTACCTGGTCTTCTTCAATAGTGTGTGGGTTGTAGTGCCAGGACTGTTGCTTTGCCAGTCATGGAAGCATCTACAGGACTCCCATCAGTATATGAAGAAGAAGAAGAAAAAGTAAATACTGTATGCAGGTTTGCTGGGTTTGTTTAGGAAGAAACAGAGAAGGACTAAATGAGATGCCTGAATCGTCATATTGTTTAGATTTGTAATTTAGTTTGATCTCTTAGATTTGCCAGATCCTAACATAGAGTGGCACAGATTTGTTGCTCAACAGCTATGAACTGAATTACGTTTTAATTCCTTGTTTTGATGAACAAAACAGTGTGGTGAATTTGGAACACACGCATGATGTTAAGTCTACCTCAAGAATGCACCCAAGACAGAAACAGGGCGACAGGATGAATAGAATTATTTTGTCATATCATAATACACAATTTTTGTATTGCTAAAGTCAAAAATCATATAGTTCAATCACATAGCAATTAGTACAGTGCATTCATTTGTGCATTTGACTATATCATGTTATTCATAGAAATAAATCTGACACCCTTGTAATACATGTTTCCTGTATCATGTCTCAATTGGGCAAAAAAAAAATGTCTTTAAATGTTTCTTGTTGTCTCCTTTTATCGAGAACATGTTTATGATTCGGCGCTCGTTCGGCCATCGATTCGGCTCCGTTCTCATTTCCTTCCTACTAGCTTTCAGACTTTACCTACTGTACAATCCTTGTTATTTTCCTTGACTCCATATTTCCACACTGCTATTGAATCATTTTGGACACTGATCGGAAAGCCTGCGTTAGTCCGATTCCTTTTAGAGCACTGCATGGCTGGATCTCCCAAACCCTGTCGATGTAGCTGACTAAATCCAGCTCTCGACACACCTCATTTAAATCCATCGAATTTGGTATGTCGGTTTTATTTGCCAAGACCATCAGTGGAACAGCTTCCAGGTTGTGATCGCTTAAAATGTTCTTCAGAGCCATCTTTGCTTCGTCTATGCGAGTCCGGTCACTGGCATCCACCACGAACACCAGCGCTTTGCATCCCTCCAGATAGTACCTCCAGTTGGGCCTCAGATTCCCCTGACCACCTACGTCCCAAATAGTAAGCACTGACTTCTTGTCCAGCTGGAGGGTAACCACATTGAAGCCTATGGTAGGCGTAGTTTCCATGATGACGCCTCGGTGGAGTCTGTAGAGCAGAGTGGATTTCCCAGCCGAGTCCAGGCCCAATAAGACAACATGGGGCACCTTTTTGAACTTTTTCTGTTTCTGAAGACTGGACCCCATTGCAGACTTCGTCTTTCACGATATGGCGTCACTGAGTGTTTAGTTTCTGAAGAACGTCCACCTTCTGCCCCCAGGAGAAATTTGAGTCAGCAGGAACGGGCTCCAAAGGTCTGATATAGGTCCTATGATCAGTTCAGACAAAAAGAGTGTGAAGGAGAAGCTACACTGAGTAGCCACAGCAGATTTCCTTATATATGGCAGTTTTTGCTAAACACCACTATCACATGACCTAAACAAGTTAGCCAACATTCTTCTTGATGAGGGTGTAACCTTTGTTTTGTTCAATGCACATGTATGGTTACAGGACGCATGCATTAATGTGTTAAATGATATGAAAAATTGTGTTAAATTCTTTTTGAATTATTTTATTATTATGTAATTAAACCTCTGGTTTTTATAAAGAATGTTGAATAAACAATAATCCTAAAGCAAATTAATGAAAGTAGTTGTAGCAAGCAAAACAATATGTTTTAAATTGTTAATTGCTCATTTTGTTTTGAATTTAATGTCATGTTTCTAAATTTTAGTAATTTATATTACAAAATCACATTATAATAATTCAGAGGTAATCTTGCCAACATGCGCATTAGGACTCCAACCATTCACTGATTTTGGAAAATAACCTTGTATGGTAAACTATGTGTAAACTGTATTGAATACATTGATATTTCAATCATTACTTGAATCCATACATCTTTCCATAAAAATGGGAACAGCTATGGTCATGTACTGTACAGCCAGACCTGAAAAAATAGTGTGTAAAGGGTGAAAGTTCAATATAACATATAAGGTATTTAAGTCAATATGAAGTTTTCTTTCACAGTTTGAGGCTCGGGTACTGTTTCTAAAACTTTTGAGCGACTGCCGTTACATCACAGAAGGAATGGACTGATGTGTGCAGTTTTTCTGTGATGCCTTGTGACTGCAGTTGCTCAATAGTTTTAGAACGAGTAGAAAGTTGGCCAACAAACCTGAGTGATCAATGAGAGTGGGGAAGACAGCATCCAAAAATACCAATTCACCATAAAACTATATGTCTATGAGTTCCACGGATTTATACCTTTACCTAAGAGCAAATTTATTCACCATAGGCTTGACCAAATAAATACGTTTTTAGATTTTATAGTACATGTACAAAGCCAATGAAATATTTCAATAACAATGAGGGTATAGGTCCATATGTACAGAAGGTGTAGTATGTAATAAGGATATAGTACAGTACTGTAAAAAAAAAATTACAGTTAATTATATTACAAAATGATAACCCGAGTAAATACAAAATACAGTTTCTAAATGAAGGTTTCATTTATTCTATTCGTGCTAAATCACGAATGAACTTTGATTAACCAGGTTGTTTGGAAAACTGAGTTAAATTTCACTTGCCACAGCCTGATTATTTGTCAGACTTGTTGAATCAAGAAATCCCTTAAACAGAAGCTATCGGACAAAGTGAAGCACAAAAAAGATCTCACACAATGCCGCCATCTACAGAAACATATGAGAAACAGTAATTGACAAGTATCAGTCATGAGGAGTCATTATTTACAAATGGAAAAAAATGTCAGCAAATACTTATTCATGGCATTGTATATATGGTAAAATGCTGTATAACTGTGCAAAAATTCTGCAGTGGATAAGACGTGTCAAGAAGATAACATGCTCAAATAACACAATATACATATGTACATGTATGAATGTCTGTATGATGACCAGAATAAATATTGGTGGAATATACAGTAGTGCAATGATAAAATATGGATGGTGCAGAGATAGTGGATGCATGTTGTTGGTCTTTCTGCTGCTCCTGACTTGGCTTGTGCACTTCTGCGTTCAGTGACTGGTGTTTGGACAGTGGGTGGGAACTAAACTCGGACCTTCTGCATGGCAGACGAGCAGCCAACCACTGAGCACATAGTAAATGCATGGCCTAGACTTAAACACTGAGACCTGTGTGTCTGAGACCCGAACATTAATTGAAAGGAAACCATTTGGATACAGGAAAACTTTGGGCAGAGAGAAACATAAGTACCAGAAAATTTTCTTTTATAGATTTTGTTCTATATACGGTTTATATACACTATTTGGACAAAAATATTTGCCCAACCATGCAATGACATTGTATCCAAATACATATATTTCAATATGAAGTTGTTCCCCCTTCTGCATACTTCTTGGAAGGCTGTCCAAAGTGGGCCACAAAGCAAGGACTAGGAAGTAGGAAAGCTGGAATAGCAAGGACAGTCTCCAAACTGTTGCCACAAAATTGGAAGCATACTATTGTGCAAGATGTCTTGTTTAACAGGGTTGGCCAAATACTTTTATTCAAATAGTGTATAAGTTTATATAGGGTTTCCCCCATGATTTATGACTTTCAAATTAAACAGCCTATCAGGCAGATAGGAAAATAAGTGAGATCTCAATAATAAATATTGGGCTTTGTAAACATTGTTCTTAGGGAATTTATACGATCGCCACCAAATCAGGCCTATGTGATTTAAAGACATTGAGGATGCAGAATTGTAGAGGGATTTTTAAAATTTTTGATAAGCAATGATGGCGCAGGGTGCCCCATCGGCACCACGTTGCTCCAGAAAGTCAATGTGCACACCGGGCGCATACATTTAAAGGGGACATATTGTACCAATAACACTATGACATAATTTTAGAAAAGGGGGGGATTTTATGTTTAGATCTTCAAAAAGCCCCAGATCCTGAAAAAAATGCATCACAATATAATGTCACCAATATAATATCACTCAATATAACACCACACAGAATATCAAAAATCAAAAAGTCAAAAGTCACTCTACAATTCTGCATCCTCAGTCTCTTTAGATCACATAGGCCCGGTTTGGTGACGATCATATAAATTCCCCAGGAAGAGTGTATCAAGCGACACAAAATAACTGACTTCCTGTTGAGTTAAGCCCATGAAATGCAATGTGAAATTTGTTTGGCTCAGTGAGCACTAAATATATAATGGGTTTCGGTGCATACTGTACGTGCAAGTGTGTATGAGCTATGCAGCAAAATCTCATGTGGGGATTCTCAGGCTCTCAGCCATTCTAAGGGAATCAGATTAAGACCCCAAAAATCCCCAAATTGTGGAAAAAAAATAAGAATAACAAAGATCCTTTTACCCCCTAATAATAATAATCTTTAGAAAAACAATAAGGCCCTTTCACACACTATGATAACAAAGGGAATTATGTCATAGTGCATGGCCCCTAATAATAATAATCCTTAGAAAAACAACAGGGCCCATCACACACTATGATGTCATAGGGCTGATGTCATAGTGCTTGGGCCCTAAATTTAATAAGTGATAATTGTGCTGTATGATTTTATGACTTTACAAATTAACAATAAATTCACTTGGATAATATTTGATGCACATTTACAAGAGGTCATGAATGCTATTACTCAGCTTGGATGTAATAAAAAAATATATATTTCCTGCTTGTTTTGCCGTTATCATATTTTATAAAATAAAAGCACTTTATTATTCAGGGTCTTTTATTTTGTACTGAGTGGGAGGCGGTGTATTTACTGGGTGACGTACGTGGAGTGTGTGGCTGATACACACACAATGCTGATAACATTATAATACTGAAAGCTGTAGAAGCTCGAGCTGGTAATAGTGTTTGAAACGAACCGGTTTGGTTGTTAGGTAGGTTGTTTTGATTCTGTGTTTTTCTTTCTTTTTCTCTCAGTTCTCTCCAGTGTGCTGATGGAGCGATGCTGTAGGTCAGTACCATAAAAGTTAACTTAGTTACCCTAGTTAATACCCGGGTTAGTTAGTAACCCAGCTATAGTTAGTGTAGTATCTGGGTGGACGGTTGGTTTTGCACGGGCTGCTTCTGCGCGCGCTATTTCTGTTAGGATGTTAGCTAGTAGCTTGTATTAGCTGTTGATTAACGCTAGCTATAACAGCTTCCCGAAATTCTCACATACACCAGTATTTTACCAATGTTAATTATATTTTGCTTAGGGAAGATAGAATTAAAGTTGTTTTATGGTTAAAACCTGACTATTCCGAAGCCCCCTGCCCGAGTTCCCCGCATATGTGATGTTAACGGTGGTATTAAATGCACTCCGTGCTCATGTGCGAGGTGTTTGGGATTCTGCTTCTCAATAATCTTAATAATAAGTCAGAAAGCCAACATTTGCAACACATTTTTCTTTCTGTTTCCCCACACAGGACATTGTTTACATCAAAGCCTGTAGCTAATACTGCAGCTTGGCACCAGCCTTTTTTATTTATTAGTTTTGCATAAATTGAAATGGATATTAAACCATGTGTTTGTTTTGTCGTGAAAGAGCTAAGTTACTATGATGGGAATCACCTGATACCATATTATCACAATACCTTCGATTCTTTAAGTATCACAATTTTATTTTTTTGTATGATAGATTTTATCCAAGCTCATACAGTTGCTAATAAAACTTTTTAAAGAAGTTTAATGATTACTAGTACATTCTTTAGCTCTGTAGTTTTGTCACTTAAAAATCAAGTGCATATTTTACAATACAAATTAACTTCAAATACAAGGGTTTAACATTAAATTAAGCAGCAGTTTCACAGTAACAGAGTATCTCTGTCTTCTTCCATATTTATTATTTCTAAACAAACTTAGCAAGTAATTCACTCCGACTACGATGAATGAAAATGTGTGACTAGCTTAGAGTGCACCACCTGTAATATTATAAAGAAACAATGACATTTTACCTTCTCAGATGCCTCTAGAATCTCAACTCAACGTGACAGTGAGTGCACTTTAAGAGGCCGCGAGCACATGAGCATGTGTGGCTTCTAGCGTATGTGATTTTCGACTTGTTAGCGCTCACGGTGTGTAATGAAAACTTGCAAGGTCCCTGGCCTATCGATCAACTCCTCTCTATTGTAAATGTCAAAAAGGTTTTTAAAAAATCGATTTTGGAGTCAGTGTGATAAGTGAACATGTGTGTGGAGCCTCTCATTGCAGGACACACACACATATTAAAGGGCAGTTTTAGACTGTGGGAGGAAACCAGAGTACCCAGTGGAGACCCACCACGCACAGGAAGAACTTGCATACTCCTTGCACACAGACCTGAAGCGGGAATTGAACCCATGACCTTGGAGGTGTGAGACCATAGTGGGAATTATTGTTATCTTGTAAATAATCAGTTTAGGTCAACAGGTAGTGGTGAAAATGTTTCCTTTATTGCTCTGTAACCTGAGATTTGTCAACCAGTGAGGCCAACATTGTGTATCGTTGATGATCTGCTGTCTGCCTTCTTTGCTTTCATGGACTGCTGGTCACAGATGCCCTTTTTATCATAATTATTTGAGCTTGTGGTCTCTTAGCCATAATGGCAGTTTGTACACTTAGATTCTGTGAAAAGCGTCTTTCCGTGGTTGATCCTCCAGCAAAATACATCACAGTGTTTAGCAGCCATTACCGCAAAGGAAAGTTAATGACATAGGATGTTACTACTCAAATATTTGTTTGCTGGCTCTAACTTTAGTTCTGTCTGTAATGCATGTGCTATATGTGTGTTTAGTGTGAGCAGTGGCGGTAGCCACGGAGCCTCTTCCAGTAGCTGTGTTGCGTCTGCTCCTGCTCCACCCAAATCTGCTCCCCTTTCCTCCTGGAGCTTCAACAGCATTGCCATGGTGGATGTAAGCAAATGGCCCCTATTCAGCCTCATGAGCGCACAGGACGCCGCATCAATACGTCAAGCGTGTGTGTTTGGAACATCCGCCAATGAGGCAATCTACATCACTCATGATAACGAGGTGAGTGTGATGTCGGGAATCATAACCTAGTTAGACAAGCCTGCTAACCAGTACCAGGTGGCACACTGACTTTAAAGAAATGTCTTAAAGGTCTTACAAGAGGATTTCAGGCCATGTGGTTTACAATAATGGGACCAAAGTGGAACCAGATTGAACTGAAAAATAGGAACAAATTAGTACTGGCACACATACCTGCACATGGGGTTCATTGTATTGATCTAGTGCTTAACAGAAGTTAAGGTCTCAGATGTTAACTACATTGCCCGACCCCGAAAAAAAAAAAGTGACCATCTGGATTTAACTAAGCAAATAGTTATGAGTCTTCCATTGGATAATAACTGCAGTGATTAATATGGTTCAGCTGGCAACAAGTTATTTAACCCTAACTGTTGCACAGAGTTGCTTCTCATTTCTAAAACAACAACGTCAGAAGGCATAGAGAGGGGGGGAATCTTCAATTTGCTAGGGGGCATAAAGAATGGAAAAAAGATCATGTAATCTGATGAGTCCAGATATACCTTGTTCCAGAGTGTAGGGGCATCACGGTAGGAAGAGAGGCAAATAAAGTGATGTACCCATGTGAACAAAAGATGAGGTCAGCTGATGACCTGAAATGTACAGATTTTTCCATCAGTGGATTTATATATTTTTTTGCTTTACTGATGGCACTAGCATATTCCAAGATGAAGATGACGGGGTTCATCGGGCGCAAAATGTGAAAGAGTGGCTCAGGGAGCATGAAGACATCATTTTCACACATGGATTCGCCACCACAGAGTCCAGACCTTAACGCCCTTTGAAAATCTTTAGGATGTGCTGAAAAAAGCTTTACGCAGCTGTCCGACTCTTTCATCATCAATACAAGGTCTTGGAGAGAAATTAATGCGGCTCAGGACGTAAATAATTGTGACATGTGCTTGTGCTTTGTTCTACAGGTGTACGTGTTTGGACTGAACTGCAGTAACTGCTTGGGAACAGGCGACAGCACGAGCACCATTGTCCCTAAAAAGTTAGACTGTCTGAGTGGGAAAAAGGTGGTCAGTCTGAGCTATGGCAGTGGGCCACATGTGCTGCTTGCTACGGAAGGTAAGACATGCCAAGTGGAGAGGAGTATCCATTTTTGGTCTGATTCGTTACAGTGACAGAGTACACCTGCATAAATGATTCTTATTTTGTAATAAGAGATGGAGATTAAAAATGGAGGCATTTGTTATATGCCAAAGCTGTTGAGCTAAGTACAGTAATTTTGGCTTTACAGCACTAGTACAACTACTTGATTTAAAAAAAAAAAGAGAGAGAGAGAGGTTCAGAATGGAAAATTTGACACTACACAGACTACTTTAACTTTTTTTTTTCTGAAGTACATTGGTACATTCTGGTTGATATTTTTCTTCAAACATTTATTGTGTGTTTACTAAATACAAACAGGAACTGTATAAATCCGTGACTTTTACATCCTTAAATGACTTCTGAATAAATACCTATATGGTTAGAGACTTGTGTCAATATGTAACCAAACACAGATATATCTCAACATTTGTGGTTCTTTTTCCACCATCTCTTTCTAGAGCAAATAATCTACATGAAGGTTTGTACCTGTAAAAAAAAAAAAATGTCTGCATTTATCCCGCGTGGATAATGCACATGCTGTTATTGTTCTGGAAAGTGTGTATACTGTATAAGGGTGTGTAATAATGACCCTTTGATTTACTTTGGTATTTTCTATTACTTTGTTCAAGATACAAAAGATAATATTAAATACACGATACTCACTCAGCCATAATATTAAAGCCCTCAGCATTAAAACCAGCACATTTTTTTTCATCCGAAAATGAGTGTGTGTTTTGCTGCCTGTTCTTTTCTGTGGCATCGGCTCACACAAGCCCGGTCTTTGGTTCCCACGGGCATGGGCGAGCCATGTGTGGTCATAATCTATTGTCCCTCTTCAGATCAGTGTATGTTTTGCCTTTGCAGAGGGCCAACTATACGGGTGGGGACATAATGGATACAGTCAGCTGGGTAATGGGACCACCAATCAAGGAGTGTCTCCAGTGCATGTGTCTACTAACCTGCAGAACAAAAGTGTGATTGAGGTGGCTTGTGGATCTCACCATTCAGTCGCACTGACCCACGATGGAGAGGTGAGAGACGAGAGGGGCAGCACAGGAAATGAAATCCGAGCTGCATTCTTTTATATTAATAGTATTGTATTTAATTCTTGCCATTTCCCTGTTGTTCCATAGGCCTGAATTATAAGCATACTGTTTATTTGATCTGTTTTAATGTTTGGAGGCTGAAGGATGTTTTGCAGTACATTATCTGCCAAGCATTTCTATTTTGATTCAGAGTTGTCATCTTGTGCAAACCCCTTCGTCTTTTTTAGTTGGATCGCTTCCAGTACTGTGGTAAAATAAGAGATATCTATATTTCAGATAGAAGTAATATGTAATATGTTGGTTGCACATTAAAAGGCATTAGACAGGACCGAATTGAGTAACACTCAGCTTCATGTTCTTATCTGGCCACTTGGCTGTGTAGCAACATTGTGCTAACTGTAAGAGGGAACATGTGATGCATGACTCTGAGCATGAAGGGTCATTGTTCCCCGTGCCATGCAGTCTGAACTTTAGTGCTAGTAAACCCGAGGTATGTACTGTAGATAGATGCATAAATGGGTGGATCAACGTATTAATGAAAGGGAAAGTTCCCCCATATGGTAACATTTTCTTTCTCCATACTTGGACTTCTTTGATGTTTTTATAAAGTTGCCTTTGCAAAGGGAATCTAACTAAAGTGTCAGTATTTCCTTTGCAACCCAAAATAGTGATGTCATTAAACAGTTTTCTTATCATCTCAAGTGGTTTACTTGCTTGTCGTCGCTCAGGTGTTTGCTTGGGGCTACAATAATTGTGGTCAAGTGGGGTCAGGATCTACAGCCAACCAGCCGACACCACGCAGGGTCTCCAGCTGCCTCCTCGACAAAGTAGTGGTCAGCATAGCCTGTGGTCAGACCTCCTCCATGGCAGTAACGGACAACGGAGAGGTAAAACTACATTTTGTGTTCATAGCCCAAAGAGCATATTTTCAAATTCATGCTGCTTTCGAACACCTGGTACACTATATATAGCTTCAACTGCTTTTATTACTGTGGAATTTTATGCCTATGTACATCGTGTTGTATTGTGTTGTTTGCATACACGGTATATTCTCAGTACATTCGCCTCCTTAAGTGCATGTACATGTTTTAGGTGTACGGTTGGGGTTATAATGGTAACGGACAGCTTGGACTCGGGAACAATGGAAATCAGCTGACACCATGCCGTCTAGCAGCACTACAGGGTGTTTGCGTCCTACAGGTAATTTCTTTTTAATATTAATAATATTCTAATATACATGTTTTCTTCTAATGTCTACTGAAACACTACTGTATGGTGCTGCACAGATCAGTCTCAGTTAGCTTATTATATTCAGATGTTGTCTTGTGCTGTGTGTTTCAGGTCGTCTGTGGTTATGCTCACTCACTGGCACTAACAGATGAGGGACTGTTGTATGCTTGGGGAGCCAATACTTATGGCCAGCTTGGAACAGGCAACAAGAGCAATCAGCTCAGCCCCATTCAGGTCATGGCTGACAAAGAGAGGTTAGAGTTTGTACTTTATTGTAATATTTTCTTTTAATGTAATTTAATTTAAAAAAAAAAAAAAATTATTAAAACATATATATTAATAAATAGTATATGTAATATGGTGTATTACATATACACCATATACAGTATGATGTGCAGTAAAATGCTTACATGGCTGTTTGTGACCTAAAAAAAGGAAATAAGAGGAAATTCACGTTAGACTGGTGTGTGACTGAATGCTGGGTGTGGCACTGCAGTCCCATTGAGTTAATACTAAAGATTGTGTGTGAGTGTGTGTGCGTGTTTGTGGTCAGAATGCCAGAACATCTCCGACATTGTTGGTTCTTGGAGCCCTTTCCTGTCCACTTGCTCCTGTGTTTCCTCCTCTTCCTGTTTGAGTGTCCTCTGCCGAAACACCTCTTCAGGGCCTATTCTTGTAATTAGTTTATAATTGTAGGAAGGCCGCATTTCCTGAAAGAAAATAATTTTGGTTCAGTTTGTTTGTGAAGGAATGCTGTGTATGATTTGTTTGGTGTTCCTCTGCTTGTTTTTTTTACACTTTGTTTTTTACCTTTTAGTTTTGTTCTCTCTTTGTCCCTCCCTTTCCTTTGATTATCTCCAAACTCCCCCAGGATTGTGGAGATAGCAGCATGTCACTCCACACACACCTCAGCAGCGAAGACGCAGAGCGGCCGGGTGTACATGTGGGGCCAGTGCAGAGGCCAGTCCATTGTCTTACCCCACCTCACACATTTCAGCTGCACGGACGACGTCTTCGCCTGCTTCGCGACACCATCCGTCATGTGGCGGCTCCTGTCCATGGGTAAGTTTCCAGCATTAAGGACACAACGTCCTATTTACTTCAGCTTTATTTTTTCTTTACTACAAGGAGAGCACTGCATATTGAAAAGTAAAAAAAAAAAAAAAATACCACTCCTTTTTCTCACACATTGTTTTCACGATGGTAAAGGTATACGTTTGCATGGAGGAGCCCAAAGCCCTTCTCTAAGGTTTAGTGTTGGTAAACTCTGGAAAAAAAAAGTTTTTCCTTTCCCTTTTTTTTTTTGGGTGACTTCTGTCACAACGACAGCTAACGTCACTGCGTTCAGTCAGGGTTTCTTCATCAAATAAAAGCATGCTATGCTCTGCAATGTACAACTTAAATCCAGGTTGATTCTATTCAGGTTTAGATTCTCTCCTGTTCAGAGATTTTAAAAAATGTAGACCGTGACTCTGTGACATTTTGCTGACGTGCGTTATAACAAGTGTTAATCTCCTTGTAGAGCACGACGATTTCCTGACCGTGGCCGAGTCTCTGAAGAAAGAGTTTGACAGCCCTGAAACCTCAGATCTTAAATTCAGTGTTGACGGCAAATTCATTCACGTCCACAAAGCGGTACTGAAAATCAGGTCTGTGCTTCACTTTCCTTGTTTTAGCACAAACAAAATAGCAGTTTGTTCAAGATTGGTTGATTTGATGTTTAGTTTACATTAACAACCGTGTTTCACATTATAAAACAGAAACAAAAAAAAACTCAATTATAACCTCTTGAGACCCGAATGTCATCATATGAGGCCATAAAATTTCCTCCCAACTACACTGTCTATGTATCCCTGTAAAATCTTCATATGCGCACACTTTTTTTTTTTTTTCTCCACACTTACACTTCTTTGATGTTTTTATAAAAAGTATAGAGAGAATTTGGTTCAAGGGCGTAGCCAGACTTGCAAATGTTAATACGATCATTACTGAAGTGATTACAAGATGATGATGTTCCAGTGCCTTTGAAGCCGAATGCCAGCCCCAGGTCAGCCTACGGGTCATAGGCACTGCATTTAGCATAGTCTAGCGCACACGCATCCCTTTTAACTCGGTAACATTATTGCACTTAGTACTTTATATACCTGAAACACATCCATATTTGGTACCATACTGAGGCCATATCTTGGTTTGGGGTTTTTGCTCAACCCTCAGACCTGCATGACAAACGGACAGTGATTTTGAACGAACTAAACCGAATGCTGTAGGTGTAATACTCCATTAGTTAGCTGGTACATTTTTGATGGCATACACAGTTCTAACATATCAGTCTCCAATGAACAATGAACGTGTATTATACAAAAAATAGACTCTGCAGTGCACCAGATACCAATATTTACAATTAAATACAACATTTTCAGTGTGTAAGTGAATGTATAAAATGTCTAAAGTCCAGTATATTGTATGTGCGTGTGTGGGGGAGCGGTAGAAATGAGCCGGCCTCACCAGTTTCAATGAAACAGTCCAGAAACAGGTTGATATAAAATGGCTGTCCTGTAAACCTGTCCCGATATTGAATAATCCTAATTTCGGAAATTCCTCAACGGGACAGAGATCACAGTCCAATACAGTGGAAAACAGCTCTGAGGGCGAAATGCCGTCTGGGATTCCACTCATGATTTTAAAGAAGCAGAGACAACATTTCACACAAAGATTTTTGTTCTTTTGCCAACATGATGGCAGTGTGAGGAAAGGGTACAGAGATTTAGTCGAGTAGATTGGTGGGCTTCACATTGTATATTTGTGACAAAGGTGTATAAGACTCACTTTGTCAGACTTGAGAACAAATCCGACTTATGAACGTGCTCCCGGAACAGAAGTCATAAGTAAGCTGGGGACTACCTGTATTTGTAAAGTGTGGAACACTCCCCCTCCCCCAACCCAACTTAAAACAACCAACACGCTTAAAGAGTAGTTCATCCAAGACATTTGTCATTTATGTTCCTTGGTATTATCTCCACAGATGTGAGCACTTCAGATCCATGTTTCAGTCCCACTGGAATGAAGATATGAAAGAGGTGATTGAGATCGATCAGTTCTCCTACCCCGTCTACAGGTCCTTCCTTGAGTTCCTCTACACGGACACTGTTGATCTTCCTCCAGAGGACGCTATTGGTGAGTGCAGGCTGGTCCTTGAGAAGGATCTATCATGTCTGCAAATCCAAGTATCGAAAGTAATTAAAAAGTGAACATAACATTTTCATTAACTACAGGTACTACTTAGCATAGTCTCCATGACAAGCGATGCATTTGATTAATTGTTGAACCGACTCTTAAATCATCTTTGAAAATCAAGTTGATGGCTGGATCGATGAGGGCAATGTGCACACACTGAAGACGTTTAAACAAGGGGAAAGCAGCATTGAAGACAAAGCACATGGTGACAGACCAACTGCAACAAACAGGATTTTCACAGAGGATTTGCAAGTTGGGTTCAAAGATGCATTGGTGCTTTGGTGTGGGTAAATGGCCCATGTGGGAAGTGTGTGTGGGAAGTGGCCCATCATCCAAGCTCAGAATAATCGAAATAAAATAACTTCCTTATAGCAATGCATCATATCATATTCGTTATGTCCCATGTTCATGGATTTGCACTTTTATCCTTGTTTAGCTGTGCATTCTAAATTAGACCCCTAAAAAAATTAGTTAATAAAAAAATTATGCCAGTTTTTGCATTGCTTTCAGTACAGCATTCATAATAAAAATGTACAAAAAAATAAAACAGGAAAGCAAGTTGGTCGGTCTGAGGAAAGCTTACATTTTTAAAGCTAAAATATTGTATTTTAATTGTTATTCTTTGTCTTTAATTGACTCCACTCACCAGTAAAACCTTTAACAGTTAACATTACGTCATCTTGCCCTTTTATCCCTTGTTCAGGATTGCTGGATCTGGCAACTTCGTACTGTGAGAACAGGCTCAAGCGGCTGTGTCAGCACATCATAAAGCGGGGCATCACTGTGGCAAATGCCTTCTCCCTGCTTTCTGCTGCAGTCCGATACGACGCTGAGGTACATCTAACCCAATCTAACGCATAAAACACGCAGGTTTGAAACGGCTAAAAACAGCTTCTTACTACTGATCACAAGTCTGCTACCACAAGCCTGATTAAAAAAGAATTGCTGTGATGTAGGAAAATTTTAGTGGCCCATTATACAAACTTAAAATGAGTTTCTTTATTGGATAGGTCATGGAAGCTATTTTTTTTAAATCCTGGAGATAATTTGTCATGGGGCACTATACTCCTAAAGTGAATCATAGTGAATAGATCAGTAGCTCGGGTTATGACGGATTTTATTCATGGTTGTAGTTACCAACAACGGAAAGAAAAAAATCCTCCTTACTGATGCGGCACAGATGGTTTTTCAGTATGAGGTCATGCAGGTTTGTTGAAATGATGCTGACACAGTCAAACATAAATTCATCCTCAGCTTTGCTGAGGGCCTGGAGCTTATCCCAGGGACCTCTGGGAACATGGCAACAGACTCCCTGAATGGGGTTGCCAACTTACCTCGGAGCACAAGTGCATGCACTCGCACACTCGCAATCAATCAAATACAACAGGCAAATTATTAACACCGGTCAGTCTGCAATTCATGTCTTGACTGTGGAGAAACCCTACAAAACAGGTGGAAAAACATGTAAAACACACACACACACACACACAAGACGGAGGCAAGATTAAAATCACCAACCATGACAGTGCTACACTGCCACCTACAGTTTGTTTTAGATAGAAGTTTTGACAGAAAATAGACAGTAGTCAGATGCAAATCTCTGATGCGTTAAAGTGAGGACAGAACACCACGGCACAGCTGAGATGCTGTCAAACATGATGTACTACATTTCAAATTTTATAAGATGTTAATTTTGGCTTCTCTCAATAAGGGGTCGCCGCAGCAGACAATCTGATCTGCACATTTAACCTAGAACATAAAGGTAAATAGGTTTATTATTATGAAATGTTATATTACTATTATAATGAACCCGATTCATGTGACGGCCATCAAGACCATTAATACAAATTCTCATATAATGTTTATTTTGTGACACATTTATTTATGTGAAAAAATGAAAAATTACATAAATTACATTTTATTCTAAAATATATAAAAGATATATAAAAACACATGTTGTATATGATGCATGTCATACAAATATACATGTACAGTACAGACCAAAAGTTTGGACACACCTCCTCATTCAAAGAATTTTCTTTGTGTTCTTTAGCCCAAACGCGTCTCTTCTGCTTGTTGCCTGTCCTTAGCAGTGGTTTCCTAGCAGATATTCTACCATGAAGGCCTGATTCACACAGTCTCCTCTTAACAGTTGTTCTAGAGATGTGTCTGCTGCTAGAACTCTGTGTGGCATTGACCTGATCTCTGATCTGAGCTGC
>QMIH01000044.1:949438-961177 GCA_003987875.1 Clarias batrachus
TCAGCCAGTTTCTTTGTAGCGCTTGATGGTTTTTGTGACTGCACTTGGGGACACTTTCAAAGTTTTCCCAATTTTTCGGACTGACTGACCTTCATTTCTTAAAGTAATGATGGCCACTCGCTTTTCTTTACTTAGCTGCTTTTTTCTTGCCATAATACAAATTCAAATTCTTTGAATGAGAAGGTGTGTCCAAACTTTTGGTCTGTACTGTATATTAATAAAAATGTATATAAAAACATATAAATATTTTTTTATGTACAACATCTATATTTTTACATTGCTTATTTTATATTCAAATTTGTTTTGCATAGTCTTTCACTATAAACAATATTTATTTAGAGTAAGCATTTTTTTTATTACATGACAAACCCCTGCAAAATAAATGTGCCACAAAATAAACATTTGTATTAATGATCTCGACAGCTGTCACGTGACTAGGGTTAATTTTAATAGGAATATAATATTTGATAATAATAAACCTATGAATTTATGTTCTAATATAATATTTGATAGAGATTATGTTGGGGGGCAATCCGTGGCAGGGGGGCATTTTAGCGCAAAACTCTGCCAAGGATTCCGGCTGGGAATCGAACCCGGGCCTTTTGCATGGCAGGTGATAAGCCACCCACTCAGCCCGCAGTACCTTTTTGTTAGAAACGAATGATAATTCTAAGTTTGTTCATTAGCGATAATTAGCTTTTTTGAAAGGTATGATTTGTTTGCTTCTCTGAATGTAGACAATTTCAATATTCATGTGACTTACACTAATCAATACTCACTTCTGTCTTGTTAAGGATCTTGAAGAGTTCTGCTTCAAGTTCTGTGTGAACCACCTGACCGAGGTGACTCAGACGGCAGCATTCTGGCAGATTGACGGGAACATGCTGAAGGAGTTTATCTGTAGAGCCAGCCGCTGTGGAGCTTTTAAAAACTGACCATTACTACAACCTCATCCACACCACTAGAGGGCAATATGTTATTTACTGCATGTTGGACTGTGAGTCGGTACTGTATGTACTGTATATAGAGAAATAGACAGTGTTTTTCCACTAGACTTTACCGCATTTGGTTTGTCTGTATTTGCTAGGTCATCTTAATTTCTGTTACAGTTACAGAGAAGTGCAATGCATCAGTGTTACTCTGTTTATAATCCACTCTGGAGTTTATTTTGCACCTGACAGTGTAGAGTCACAGTAATTTTCTAACACACATGCTGGCCATGCTGGGCTTGTTTGTAATGTAGTGGAAGCTGAATAACACTTATTGGTAGTAAAGTTCATGTTACTATACTCTGCATAATTGCACAAAATTATTTGCCCCTGGACATCACAGGCTAATATTCAGAGCCAGGGTTGAAGACATGGCGGGTATTTTTCTTTCCTGATTCGGGGCAGCTCGGTTTTTATTTTCATATTATATTGGTGTGATTGTGGATGTGGATATTTGTGCTTTATATTTGCTGCTCCATTGTTGTCAGCTAAATTAATTTTGCTTGTTACTAGTTTTGCTTTGATAAGTTCAAGGATTTTTTTTTTTTTCTTCTTCTCAGTTTTTAATTTGTTTATATACCTGTTTTTTCTCCGCTTACATAATACTTTCTAGTAATATATAATAACTTGCACAGGAATTTCCTTTGACTAAGAATTTAAGACAAACGCCCAGCTGGACACAAAGACACTCTTTAAAGATGCACCGCTCCTGATTTATAATTATTATAGTTATACAAAGTCTAAATAATAGCTAAAAGGGATTAAATTCTGACCTCTTTGCTTGTTAATAATGGCAAAAGACATTCATTAAACTGCTAAGAGATATTAATACTAATTAAACAGAGTTTACATAAAAATAAGTACAAGCATGCAATTAGCTTTTAGAACACAGCGAGTGTGCTTTGATGCTTATCGAGTGTTTCAGGCTAATTTCAGTCTAATGATACTTAGTTGTTTATCAATCCATGTCTAATTTATCTTGCATAATTTTTATTTCTTATCATTTTCCTTATGAAAGTGATATTTCCTATGAATTTATTATTTTGCTTTTGGTTTATGCAAAATGCTTGTTGTGAATATGTAAAGAAGCAGAGAGTTGTTTTGGGGTGAAATGTACAATAGATATTGTATAGGATTTGCACTAAACATAAAATTAATTGATTTAAATAAAGTGGTTCATGAAGACTGCTGTGTTGTAAGATATTAACTGTCAATAAAACAAAACAATAAAATGATTTTTCCATTACTTTGAGGGATATTTTCAATAATGTATTTATAAACTTAGTGAGAACAAATTTAAAGGAAATATTTCAATTGGTTAATGTTTTAAATGTTCACAATGACTTGAACATGATTCATGTGTAGGTAAATCACTAGGCTTTGAAAAGAAGGTGTTGATCATTTTGGAAATTCATATAAAGCATTTTAGGAAAACTATAAATATTCATCTTCTATATCGTTTATCCTGTACAGGGTCACAAAGGGCCTGGAGTCTATTCTAGGAATCTACAGGCAAAAACTGGGGTACGCCCTGGACAGGGTGCCAATCTATTGCAGGGCACATACACACTCCTTCACAAAGCACAGGCAATTTGAAAACACCACTGATCCTGACCTGCATGTCTTTGGACTGTTGGAGGAAACCGGAATACCCAGAGGAAACCCACCAAGCATGGTGAGAACATGAGATATATAGGATTGGTAGGAATCAAACCTGGACCGTGAAGGTGAAAGGCCACAGTGCTAACCACTAAGCCACTGTACCGGCCTGTATAAATGTTCAGCTGTCATAATAGTGAGTTATATTGATGAGGGAGCAGCTGAAATACTAACTCTCTCTCTCTGTATATATATATATATATATATATATATATTATATTATATATATATATATATATATAATGTGTGTGTGTTTTTAAAACCACAGAATCATGCTTGCGAACTGACAGGTTGCATTTTTAACCACATCGTGGAAATGTTCAGAATTTAGATTTAAAATAACCAAACATACTGGCTGCAGACTGCTCAGGTATGAATCAGAGTACAGTCTCAAAATAAATTAGGACTAAATCTACCGCTGCAGGCGGATTAGTGGTGAGCACTGTCGCCTCGTACCTCCTGGGTTCGGGTTCGATTGCTACCTGTCTGTATCTGTATGCATATTGATGTACCTTACATCTTTTCTTATGTACACTATACTGTATTCGCTAGTTGAAAGCAACAAATTAAAATGGCAAGATATGCGCTATATGTACAAAAGTATTTGGCCAAACCTGCAATGACATTATATCCAAATACATATAGTACTTTAATATGGCCTTGTTCCCCCTTTTTGCATAAAATAAGTGGCATGATTTAAATACCTGAATTCATTAATTAACAGGTTTGGACAAATATATTTGTCAATAAATTGAAACTGTACAGCTTTTCCTATTCTGCTGAGAATAAACCCACATTCTTTCAGATTTTTTTCCCCAGTCATAAGGAATACAGCGGCACGGCGTTTATTTGTTACATATCTGGCAACCCAGGTTTCCACGTCATTCTCCGGCTCCTCCCCCTGTCTGATGTCACGTAGGATAGGAAGAGGATGAAGTATAGAGTGGAATAAACTCAGACCGGTGCACTGTGTCGCAGGTTAGTGATCAGAACTGAATGGCAGCGACGCAACGGCTACATCCGGGTACCGGAGCGCACGGGCCGACCACAAATGGCGAGGATGACGTCAGTGACATGAAGGAGAGCAGCACGCAGACGGAGGGCAGAGTGCAAGGTTAGGGCTAACTGCTAGGCCGATCATCTTACCTCGGGCTGTGCTTCAAATAACAACCACTAGATAGAACACTAGATATATGGGCTTATCTCATTTAGTAAATCTATAACTATACAGGAAACGTGTTGTATCTATATGCAGGTCTGTGTGACCTCTGATCTTTTAATACATCATCATAAAGCTTTAAAATCTGACATGTCACTGCTCTTCTTAACCTGTTATTAACCTGTGCATCCATGACTTACTACTGGACATGTACAGTCTGCATAACTGCATAATTATGTGAGCTCTTGTGCATTTAGTACTCAGCCATAAGTTCAGAATTTTTCAAAATCAGAAAAGTACTGATGTCCTCGTCTCAAACCTGGACTCGCCTTAAGCAGCCCATAATAAAAGTAATAAAAGTACTTTAAAAAAAAAAAAAAAAAGATCTCACAGTTGAATGTGGTAGCACTGTGGCCATGCACCTTCAGGGTCCAGGTTCGATTCCCGCCTCGAGTTTGTGTGCATGGAGTTTGAATGTTGCAAGGAGTCATAAAAATAATTATAATAAATACAATGGTCACTATTGGCCTCCACGGTCCCTGGTTGGGCTACAGAGGTTCCTACAGTATGCATGGATGATGATTCTCGTATAAATAATGTATTAAACAGACTTCCTGTTTTAAATCTCTATCTCTCTCTCTCTCTTTCTCTCAGGTCATGCACCGAGACTGTCCAGACTTAACCTCTTCACATTATTGAGTCTCTGGATGGAGCTTTTTCCCCGGAGGGAATCCCACAAACGAGACAATACATCTGTAAGGACAACTTTATCCTCCCCGAGACTGTCAGTTATGAGTAGTGCTTGGGTTGGGGAAACACCTTTAAAGAGTCACATACTGAGCATTTCCTGGTTCTCTCTCTCACATACTGCATCTCAGCGTCATTACATTAACACAGGGGCACTGAATTAAAAGATAGAAAGGTAAATGTAAATTAGCTTAGAAAGTAAAATGTTCTTCGAGCCGAAGTCCGAATTTCATGTTTGTGGTAGGATTCAGATCTTTATATATGCAGCCATTGTAAGTCTTTTAAAAATAATAATTGAAAATAAAATGTCTAATAATTATATTATATAATAATAAAAATACGATTTATAATCATTTTAAATAGCTTAAAATTTCCTTAGCATTTCATTAATATTTATTGCCTTTGGGCGACCTTGGTTTGATCCTTGTTGGCTGTGTACATTTCCTTGTATTTGTAGGTATACAACCCCAAATTATAATAGTTTTTCAATTTTTTACAATGGTTTTTATTTTGATATTAGTTTTGGATTCAGTCTGAATTTCAATTTAGTTTTAGGTCGCTTCTTTAGCGGTTAAATTAGTTTCAGTTTAGATTTTATTTCGTTGACTCATTTCTGTTTAGTTTCAGTTTCTGTATTTACTCATTCTAGTGAAGTTAATTAAAAGGTGATAAAAACTGTCGTATCTACAGTACCATATGCACTACATCTGCTTCAGACTGAAAAAGCCTATTGATACACAAAGGGTGGGAGCATGCGGGGAAAAATGCGGATGTGGCCAAAATTGAAGCATGTCAAACACTTTTTAGTCCAACTGTCCGGTGTGTGTCAGATAATCTGATAATCAGATAATTATCAGATAATTCATCAGTCTCCATGAATAGATATGCACTCATGCTGTCACCTGTAATGACTATGTACCGGTTTGCTTGTACCGGTTTCACTACTAAATTGGAAATACGTCGCTGGGCTGTAAATGAATGTGTAATGACTCTGGTTGCTCTGTCACACCGGGCTCTCAGTTTGGGTATTTTATGGCACGTAAAATTCCTCCGACTGCTGCGGATATGTATGTATAGTCATACTCACCTCAAGGGAAAAAGCGCTAGATTATTAGTATATCAATTATTTTAATTGATCAGAAATTCATTAGGGGCGGCACGGTGGTGTGGTGGTTAACACTGTCGCCTTGCACCTCCAGGGTCCGGGTTCGGTCCTCCGCCAGGCTCGATTCCCGTCTCTGTGTGCATGGAGTTTGCATGTTCTCCCCGTGCTTGGTGGGTTTCCTCCAGGTACTCCTCCCACAGTCCAAAGACATGTAGATTAGGTTAATTGGCGTTCCCAAATTGCCTGTAGTGTGTGTGTGTGTTTGTGCCCTGCGATGGATTGGCGCCCTGCCCAAGGTGTTCCCCGCCATGTGCCGTAAGTCTCCTGGGATAGGCTCCAGGACCCCGTGACCCTGAATACAAGGATTAAGCGGTATAGATGATGATGAGTGAGTGAGTGAGTGAGTGAGAAAGTCATTAGGGTCCAAAACATGCTAGACCTCAGGAACTGGAACAGGGGACAGAATCTTTGCTTTCTGTCCCCCGTTCCAGTTCCTGCGTCCGCCATTTGGTGATGCCTGCTTTAAGTCTGTCGAATCTGTCTACATAGCCCAGTAAACTGCTTGACCGAGAACCTATCGTAGATATTACCTACAAATATCAATAGACATAAAAAGGTGTTGACCTTCATCAAGAAACCCATGTAGCATGAACATGCAAATTAGGGACACCTGATCCACCTCTTCCCCTGGGTAACTGACCAGTATTTGCATAGTCCTGCTTTTTCCCTGTACAAGCCTGACACACACACACACACACACACCTCGACTTCGTTATAGACCATGTGCATGGATTCAAAGCAGGAAGGAAGCGACTTCATTGTAATTTGACGATTTCAGGTGCAAGTCACCGGCCTGGTGGTGGTCCAGGAACAAAGAATTCTGGGTCTTCATTGCTCTGGAGTGGCTCTCCATGCTGGTCAGGTGGCAGTAATCAGACATGGGTCCAGACTTAAGGGCTGCGATCTTTATTTCTCCAGGAAGCCTTGTTCAACCTGCCTCAAGATGATAATCAACGGTAAGCAACCTCTGTTTACTGAGCTGCAGCTTTCTGATGGACTTAAAAGTCTGAGTTGAATTGGCATTTAAGAAAATGTTGTTATCCCTAATAAATTAGAAACATTGATGAGGATTTGTACAACCGTGGTAAGCAGAAATGCATGTCAGAATGCACATATCAAACCTTTTAATGTGGATGGGCTTCAACACCAAAAGACCTCATGGGGTTCCTCTCCTGTCAGCCCAGAACAGGAAGTCTACAGTCGATGCAGAATCACCAAACCTGACCATACATGTGTTGGAATTATCCTTGTAATTATCCATGTCTTTAGGTGGTTGAATGGAAAGTGCTTTTATGGAGTCATGTATCTTCAAGGGTGCCAATAATTCTGCAGCTGATGGTATCTCATCAATACATAAGTAACCATGCCTCTTTAACCACTGTCCCTGTCATTCCCTCAGCTGGTGTGAACAGGATCTCTTACTGGCCTGCTGACTCTGAGATCAGTCTGCTGTCTGACCGGAGCAGCGCCGCGTCTTCCCGTCTCCAGGAGGCCACGCTGGACGCCGTAGCCGCCGAGAGGCTCAAATCCAGCAGCAGGCCGCACATCTGTGTGCTGCTCCAGCCATTAGCCAGCTCCATGCTTCAGTTTGTAGAGGAGACATCCCGCAACAGTGATTTCCTGGGCCGAATGGCAGCAGATGTTCCCAACCTGGATGTCCACGAACTCTTTAGCAGAGAGCGCTGGAGGAGCTGGGACAGTTTTTCGAAAAGATTTCTGATTGATGACGTGGAGGTGCACAGAGAGCTGCTTGGTAAGATGAACCTGGAGAACTTCCGTACAGAGCCGTATTTCAGCGAGCTGCGGCAGCACATGAGGGATCTGATCAGGGTTCTGGCCTCGGTGGCTGCGAGCGTTCCCGTCCTTCAGCACGAATATGGGTTCTACGAGACAGAACCCACAGCTAGTGGACATAGGACGTTATCTCAGGACGTTGTAAGACACTGCATCATCCAGGCAGCGTTGCTGGCGTATAGGACAGGTGAGATGTCGGCGTATATGCATGCAAGCGGTCGTGACAGATTAAAAGCATGGGTGGGATTTTCAAGTATTTTCTTGACCTCATCTGACCTCTTAAGCTTAGTAGCAAACTGAAGCCTGTTTGTTGCTGATTAGTTTCATTAACAAGGGGTCTCGCAGTCTCTTCTGTAACTGTGACCTTACTTTTTCTAGGCCAAGTGTACAGTATGTTGTAATGTAATTCTACTGGACATCTGACTAATCTATTGCAATCTATTGCTGCGTTACTTCCTGGTGCAACTAACTGCCATATCAACCATAAAGCTTTTTTTCTTGTGTACTCTGAAGGCTTAGTCAGCTTGTCCACTGTGTGCACTGAGTCCACATTTCAAACGATAGTCAGAGCCGGTGACTGGGAAAGCGACTGAAGGACCCTGAACTCATTGTACTGTTCATGAAACCAGTCATTATCATGGAGTAATGAACTGTAAATGATCAGCAACAGTATGCTTAAATATGCTGTGGCATTCATGGTCGGTATGATCAGGCCTACGTTTGCTAAGAAAGTCTTCCCCACAACATCACACCACCTCCACCAGACTGGACTGAAGGCAGGTTGGGTCACTGGATTCCTGCTGGTCCCAAAAGCGTTCGAGATTCATCACAAGGCAACGTTTCCAGCTCCCCATTTTCAGCCAAGTCTCTGCTTGCTTGCTTCAGCCGCAGCTTTTCTTTCTGAGCTCAAGTCTTCTGCTATCAAAGTCCATCTGCCTCAAGCTTCGATATGTTGTCCATTACAGGGGTCAGGGATTTCCCAGTGGTTAAGGCATTGGACTACGCTTCGGAAGGTCCCAGATTAAAATCCCACGACCACCAAGTTGTCCAAGTTGGGCCCTTGAGCCAAGGACCTTGATCCTCAACTGCTCAGATGTACAATGAGATTTTTTAAAAAAAATGTAAGTCGCTCTAGATAAGTGCATCTGCCATATGTAAAAAGTATGAGATGCTTGTTCTGATCACCACCACAATATAGCGTGGCTATCTAAGTTACTGTAGACTTCGTCTCAGCCTGAAGCAATCTGCCCTTGTCTGTTGACCTCTCGTATCAACAAGGCGTTAGCTGAATTCCTACTCAATGAACTTTATTGCACTCTAGAGACTGTTGTGTATGAACTTCCCAGTAGGCCAGCAGTAATGGACAAACCCAAACCAACATGCCTGGTATAAACCATCATGCCATGGTCAAAATCATGAGCTTTCTCCACATTCTGTTGGTTAATGTGAACATTTCACACAGGATGGAGTGTTGTGATGAATATCAGCACGGCTGTGATGCAGTCGTCGGCAGGAGCGCGCAGCCAGAATGCCCGAGGTTTCACAACTGTGCCGATATTCAGCACAACAACCCGGTCTTCAGTGTGATATTGATTTTATACAATAGTTCGACCAATATCATTTATCATCAACAGATTTAGGTTTCTTTCTTTATTCAACCAAAAGGTGAGGAGAATAAACCGTGGATATGTTGGACAGGTTTAGAATTCAGCTAGAATCCATCACTTGCTGCCTATTATAAAACAGATCGTTCCAAACGAGCAATCTGATTGGACGAGACGCTTTCCGCGAGTGGTGATATGGGACGGGAGATATATATATCCATCTGCACCCCAGGTGTCCACTCACTCACTCTCACTCATCATCTATAACGCTTAATCCTGTATTCAGGGTCACGGGGGTCTGGAGCCTATCCCAGGAGACTTGGGGCACATGGAAGGGTACACTCTGGACAGGGTGCCAATCCATCGCAGGGCACCGACACACACACATACACTCACTCATTCACACACTACGGACAATTTGGGAACGTCAGTTAGCCTAACTTACATGTTTTTGGACTGTGGGAGGAAACCGGAGTACCCGGAGGAAACCCACCGAGCACGGGGAGAACATGCACACAGAGACGGGAATCGAACCCGGCCAGGTGTCCATTTGGTCAAAATATGGGTGAAAGTATGGATCGCGGTACTGGGGGGAGAGCAGCTGCCTGCCAAAACCCTCATACAGAACCAGTCTCCGATCATGTCATTTTACACAACACTTTGTCTACTTAATAATTGCTTCTAAATCGTTCCTACTTGCCACCTTGTTGTTTCAATTACACCCAAGGCGAGGTAAAATCCCAAATCCCTCTGTAATGCCTTCATCAAGGGCACTACTTGTGTTATGAACAAGTGATTGCTTACTCTAGTGCACTAGCTTTCCATTTAACGATATTTGGGATTTAAGCACTGAACTCAAAAGTTACTGTAGCTGATACTTTAATGCAGAGCAAGTGAAAATATAAAGAGAAACGTACAAGATTTGCAGGAGCTGTCCATAACCTCCATGATTTATTCTCCTCACTTTTTTTTTTTTTTTTTTAAAACAGTGCTGGTAACAATTAAAAATTGCTCAAATATATCCCACTTTTTGGCAGGTGACATTATCATGACATAATCAATGTGGTTCATTTCACCTGTCAGTGGTTTTGATGTCATTTATATCTAAATTTGATATTTACAATAAAAAAGCCAGCATGGAAAATACGATGAATCTATTTGGATTTGTTTCTGTGTTATTGTAGAAGATCCTAAAGTGGGAGTCGGGACGGTGATTTGGGCAGAGGGCAGATTGGTAAGTGAAAACCTTTTAAAAGAAGTTTTAAATGAAGTACATTTTGAATCCAAGCGTAAATGAGAATGTTTTAGCTTCTTTTTCTTCTTCCTATTATTATTATTATTGCCAGAGAGACAAACTGAAAACTCTTCAGATTTATTTATATTTTTTTGTTACTGTACCTTTACTGAGTTGCTGTGAAGAATATCTCCTCTTCTCCACACTCAGCCTCAGTGTGATGGCACGGGGAACATGTACCTGGTGGGATGCGGTTATAACGCTTATCCCGCGGGCTCCGAGTATGCCGAGTTCCCTCAGATGGACGCCAGGCAGGAGGAAAGACAGAGACGGAAATACCGGTACATCATCCACGCTGAGCAGAACGCGCTCACTTTCAGGTGCGTGAATGTGTCCGAGCATTGAGAAATTCATCACGTGCGAGACAAATCACAGGTTATACAGTATAAATGCACTTAATAAATATATTTTTTTTTTAAACATGGAATCTATTATACATCTTTATGGAGGCATCAACACAAGGACTTTTATTCACATTCATTGGAGTGGTCCAAGATGGGGAAAACCAATGAACCGGCGACAGGGTCATGTGCAGCTAACTCTCATTGATGTGTGTGGCCCGTGTAGGCCGATCCAGTAGAAGAGCTGCTGTAGCTCAAATTGCTGATAAGGGTAATTCTGGTTCTGATGTCATGATGAACGATAACACACATTGCATCACTGTTTTGGTGGCAAAAGGGGACCTACTCGGGTGTCATGATGATGATGATCTATGTAAATAGATGAAAAAAATATGACATGATATTTATTATTAAATAAAGGATACATTGGTTATCATTGACAAGTCATTGTAATGTAAAATGAATGAAAGACTTGCTGTAGACATGCTGCTGTATATCAGACGTTGCTCAGCATCAGGGCGCATCACACCACGCCATTGATTATTTTCCTAACAGCACGTCCCATCAAGATTCATTTCTCCTTCCTCGATTCCTTCATTCATACAGTAGCGTCACCACAGAAATGTGTATCTAGTGCGTGCAAATCTGTTTAAGCAGAGTGTGGCTTCAATGCAATCTGGCAGTAAAACCGAACTACAAATACATTTCCATACTGTTGATGTAAAACTGTGGCGTTTCATCCATGTTGACTGTTCAGGAGCGCGGATGTGAAGGAGGACGAGAACACGATGCTCTTTGTGACTAAATGCCCGTGTGATGAATGCGTGCCTCTGATCCAAGGCGCCGGCATCAAACAAATCTTCACTACAGACCTGGACAGCGGGAAAGACAAACACGACATCTCGTACATCAGCTTCAACCGACTCTGCGGCGTCCGCAAGTTCATCGTACGTCTGCTGCAATTCCTTCAATAAAACATTCATATAT
>QMIH01000044.1:968126-1002261 GCA_003987875.1 Clarias batrachus
ACACACACACACATACATACACACACACACATATACACACACACACATATACACACACACACATATACACACACACACATATACACACACACACATATACACACACACACATATACACACACACACATATACACACACACACATATACACACACACACATATACACACACACACATATACACACACACACATATACACACACACACATATACACACACATATACACACACACATATACACACACACACACTTTTTTTCAGTAATAATGATGTTACCTTGAAGACATGGAATGCCTCAAACTGGATATTTGGACTTTTATCTCTCAACAGGTTCATCATCAGTTTGAGGTTCTCCGGCTTGCTGATGTACCTCGTCATCACAGTGAAGTTGTGTCTGTCCAGCAGGAGCTCGCCCAACAGCTGTCACACAAACACGCGACACACATTTCGGTTACAAGACGTTAAAGAAGAAGCTGCGTTTCTTGTTTTGTTTGTTTTATACTCCACTACACAGCACACACACCTTCAGTGACTGCCTCTTTGTCACATAGTTTTCAGAATGCAGCAGCTTCTCATAGTTCTCAAACACCTGCAAATAAATAAATAAATAAATAAAATATTTCAAAACACACGCCTAGAAAAATTTAAATAACTAGTGAAAAAAGGCTGAAAAGGAAGAATAAATTACCAACAATCCTTTTCAAATGCTAAACCACCAGTGAGATTTTAACCTCCCTAATTATGCCTTTGTAGTTCATGAAAAAAAAAAAAAAACTATAATAAAAAAAATTTAAAAACCTGTTTAAAAGATCACTTCTTTTTGTATAGTTAATCATTTGACATATTTTCAATTAATCATCTGCTACAGGTTTAAAAAAAAAAGGCCTTTAGACAAGAGAAATCGCGTGAGCCTTTGACGCACAAGAAATCCTGCAGAAATTTGCATATGAGAACTGGATTAGTAATGACATTCGGCTCATATTCAGTACTCGGTCACATTTTCCAAAATGACACAAAATGCAGTTACCAAATTCACCAAATACATTTGACTTGTAAATGTCTCTTACCGCATCATAGTTCTGTTCTAAAAATTCTGCCACTAGAACCTTGTGTCTTGTAAGAAGGTCCTGCAAGATGAAAAAAAACAAAAAAAAATATTTACTAACTCAGGTAGAGTGATAAGATCAGACAGGTGTGTGAGGCAGGACTGCGTTTTCTTGCCTTAAAGGTGGCGAACGCATCAGAGGCGATGTCGAACGTCGACATTTCCACATAGCCGAAGAAGTCGTTGAAATGCTCCGAGTGCAGGATGACTTTGGCGAGCGGTTCGTGCCGGATGCACTCGCGCAGCATGATGCCGCAGTTCAGCGCCACCTGAGGAGTCTCGTATCTGCAGGGGTGACACCATAATCAATACAACAGCAAAGAAAAAGACTAATTAAATGTCAGACACATTGAGAGGTGAGGGTGTGCGCGTGATGGCTGCTTTTATTTATTTATTTATTTATTTAAATGCTACACAAATATTCAAATTCTATCTAATTATTAAATTAACTCAAAGATAAAAGATATTAAGCTGAAAGTTGTCTTTATTGTAATCCTCAAGTCACCATTAATAGCCAGGTCAATAGGAGGAAGTGAATTTAGAGCCGTTTCGTCTCACCCCTTGAGCAGGATGAAGAGCACTTCCTGATGGGAGCAGAAATATTCCACCGTGGGGCTGCGGGTTCCGATCTGCCGGCGAAGGATGTTGTTGAAGATCTGACACACGTCCTTCTTCCCCTGCACACGTGTTCGTATTAATGTGATTACACACTGATTACTTGAGAATCAAATTAACGCATGTCTAAGAAAACAAATAAATAAAAAGATACACATCAAGTTTGGTATTACTTGATATATTAACTTTTATATTATGTTAATACCGAGTTAAACTTGATTGATTGACTTGTGAACACGTCAGCTGGCGGTTTTCTTCTTTAATGTAAAGGCAGGTCTTCCGGTGACATCTTTTCTCATTGAAGTTAATAAATAGCCGAATCGAACTAAAGGCAAACTGGGTCATCTTACACATTTAATGGTGAGCATTTTGTGTTCGAAAAATGCTAATGTTTCTAGAGCCTTTTTTTTATAGCAATGTGCATCATTTGTTCTCAGTTGGTTATGCTGCTAATCTGCCCCTCCTCTCCTCCTGCACCATATAGATTCCCAACAAGATGGAAATATGGCACAATGTTTCCTCAGGAAATTATAATATATAAAAAATTTTTAAAAATCATAATTCAGATTTTTTTTTTATGCAGAATAACGGACATATTGTGACTGTTAACATTTTAGGGTTGTTGGGTTTGTCTGTGAATCTCAGAAAGAGAAGATCATAATAACTATATGGACAGTTTACTTCACTATGGAGTTGGTCGCCGTTTTGCAGCTATAGCAGCTGTGACAAGATTTGGGAGTGTTTTTTTTTCGCTCATTCATTCAGTCGGTGCACTAATGATCTCACAATCTCCGTTCCAGTTCATCCCAAAGGTGCTTGATGGGGGGTGAGGCCACAGGGCTCGTTGTTCGGGCAAGTCAAGTTCTTCCACACCGAACTCATCAAACCATGTCTTCATAGTCCTTGCTTTGTGCACTGGCGCA
Source organism: Clarias batrachus (assembly GCA_003987875.1). Lineage (NCBI taxonomy): Eukaryota > Metazoa > Chordata > Actinopteri > Siluriformes > Clariidae > Clarias > Clarias batrachus. The sequence continues at coordinate 970,769 of QMIH01000044.1, forward strand.
CAGTCATGTTGGAATAGAAAAGGGTCTTCCCCAGACTGTTGCCACAAAGTCGGAAACATAGCATTGTCCAAGTTGTCTTCTTGTTATGCTGAAGTATTAAGATTGCCCTTCACTATGGATAGGGGGTCTCTATCTAACAACTCTAAGTTGTTAAATAAATCAATCAATTTAAAGCTGAACAGAGCTACTTCCCATTACCACCGAGGAAACAAGAAACAACACACACTGAGCTTATAAGAAAATAATCCCTGCCAAGGATTTGCAGTGCAAAGTTCTTTACCCATAAAACGACCCACTGCAGATTTTAATGATTTATTAGCATAAACGCATCCGTCCTTAAAATTCCTCTTGGTGTGGAAACTTTTTACTGATACAAAAACACTGACACCCGATCCTCCTTCCACAAACGATAAACAAGCGTCTCCTTTAAAGGGGGGGGGGGGGAAACTTTATCTACCTTGTTATAAAAAATAAAAAAAAACACTTTTACAATCTTTTAATAATTAATTTTAAATTATGTTGATAATCCACCCTAGAAATCCCTGTGTATGACCTGTTACTATAGTAACAATAAAGTATTAGGTTTATACTGTGATATAGGAATACGTGCTCAACCTATTATTGATGTGAGAGCTATCATGCGAGAGTCGTGCTCTTATACAAAAATAACTCGCACCTTCAGAATAATCAGTTTTAAGAATTCATCTTCGCTCTGGAAGGAACAAAAATTGTGCATATAAATACTTATTTTATAAGTATTCCACCCAGATGCAGCTTTGGCCCAAAATAGTTTTTTCCCCCCACTGTTAAAGCTCATGCCATGCAAGAAAACCAATAAAAACAAATTAAATGGCTGATTAAACTTTAAAGCGTATTGATTAATTCACAACGTCAGACGTGCAAGAAAACAAAACAAAAAAAACACCTTAAAAGGATTTCAGCAGCACAGTGTTGGTAGATAACATTATTTAACAAAAGTGAGGCAGCACATCATTATTTAGAACAGATAAAAAAAAGAGAAAGAATGGTGATAACTAATCTAATGCACATCTGTCGAATATTGCACTCCAGTACTTAAACATATAGCGTTACACCTTACAAACATTTGGGGCGAAGTTGCTAGAGAGACTACAGAAGAACCTGAATGCAGAGATAAAGGAAAGCCATAAAGTTTAAAAGTAACACAAAGAAACCGAGTACGCAAACCAAATAAGGTGAGCACAAACTGTGAACACATCCTTTCTGCATGAAGATTAGATTAGAAATAAAAATCGGATACAAGACATTTTCGCCAAGGGTGTGAACACAGAAAAAGTCACAGAGATCCGGAAAGTAGATCAGTTCAGTTTTTGTGATGGATTGAACTTAGTAAGCTTATTTCTTTCTGACTGGTGCATCTGTAAACCCGTCATCTGCTCTACCAAATAAAATCTGACCTGAATTAACAAGAAGGGCAGAATTTCAGACTATCGATATTTCAGGAATATTAAAAATGAATGACATAATCATGAAAATAAACTGATGTTATAAGTTCTGTATATGGTGACAGAACATGTACTGTAGTGCCTCACCTCAAAGTCGATGACCTGCAGGTTCTCCACCAGGGAGATCAGCAGGCCGCTGTTGTACAGCTCTTGGGCCAGCTGGGCCACCGTCTCCGTGTGCGGCTCCTTGTCATTGGTGCCGTACAGGATCTCTTTCATCGCCACCAGACATTTAGACACCTCCTCTGAAGCCTACACACACACACATACATATAACCTACAGGCGCAATAAACACTGACAGACAGCAGTACGTCATCTCCTGTTGGAGGAAGAAGATGATGCGACCAGACAGTTATCAGTTTATCCATCATCTGTCATCAACATGAAGGTTGATGAGACCGGAGCATTGGTCACACCTCCGAATGACATCAGACAGGTGGCTCATAGATTCACACGGCTGTACTGTAGCGAGGAGCTGAAGGAACCTGGCTTTAGCGTGCGGCTGCGAATGAACGTGAGGTAAAGCAGCCCGGTGGCATCGTCACGTCGTTGTCATCTCATCTCACACATCCTTAGCACCCGCCTGCTGGTGTTTTTTTCCCCGTTCAACCCTCTTCCTGTTATGTTTACTTATTTATTTCTATCTCTTCCTTTTTTTTGTAATTTATTTCAGTGTTCATATCTGTTTGCTTGAATCCACACATTCATGTAGCTACATATTACTTAGGACACAAAAGATTACATCTAGACCTTAGAAAAGTCAGAAAATGATAGACAAGTGATTAATTAGATACTAAAACACTGTGAAAGAACAAAGAATTTACATTCACATATACACACGGTTTGGTCTGAAGTCTCTGAATGAGCACTTTGTCAATCAACTCTAGAGAGACAGATTACTCAAGAGAACTATTTATCCCTGGGCTAAGGAGTGTTTTCATTTTTCTACAGCACCGACATGCCACACTTCGTGCTCCTCATTCTCGAGCAGCATTATCAGATGGATATGCGAGTAGGAGTCGTAAGTGAGTGCTGCGATCGGAATGAAGCGCTTCGGAGCAAGATGGCAGCTACTTCACCTAGACCGTCTAGACTGTGTCAAGTCTGTTACAAGAGCGTGCAAGGAAAACCACGGCCGAGACAGGAGACGGGTCGGTTGGCACGACGCCTGGTGGTGAGCATGTGGCACTCTGACGAACTAGCTTGACCTTACAGTGTTACATTAAACTCCAAGATGGAAAAAAACTTAAGATTCAAGAATAAATATAGCAATATGCAGATACTGATAGGCGATTCACTACTGGTATTGCTAATAAACAATAAACAATTACGTGCATATTTTAAAAAAATAAAATAATAATTAAAAAAACCTTAAGTATGATCTCACCTTCTCTGTCTTCTTGTCCTGCTTCACCAGGATGGACAGGTTGTCCTTCAGAGCCTTCACAATTTCCGTGGGACTCTTGTGAGATTTACCAAACAGTGGCATGGTTGGAGCCCAGTGTCTCTCTTTCTCTCTTGCTCAGCCTTGCTCGCTCTCTCTCTCCTTCCTCAGAACCTAAAAAAGAAGAAGGAAGAAAAAGAGAGAGAGGAAATGTCAAGTCTGCATGCTTGTATTCCTTCTTTAAAGTCTGAAGAAAGCTTGAGAGCTCCATGGTGTCGAGCGGAGTCTCCAGGAGAAAGCATAGCTAAAATCAAAACCCAAAAAGACAGACACTTTCCCAGGATGTTGTTCTTTTTTTTTTATCGTAAATGCTTTCGACATGATCATACTATCAAACCAAAACTAAATGTAAAAAAACAAAAAACAAAATGCAGCATATTTTTGGATAAAATAAAAGCAAGTTGCATTTTTAAGATGAAAATAGTGCCTCAAGGCCGAAAAGTATTCATTCTATCGTCAAGAGATATTTCAAGTCCTGACGATGTCACGACCATTTATGTCCAGGAAAGGCTAAATTATAGCATACACTTGCTTGCTGACAATTACACAACACTAGGGCATTTGTGAGCTCATGCATGCAGAAGACGGTGGATAGCACTTGGGCTTGCGCAGTATAAAATAAAAAAGCTGTGTGGCTGACTGGATGTATATGGTCAGATCACTCATAGCACTATATTAATTTTTAAAAACTTTTTCACCAAGTAACTCTGGAGCGGAGCCTGCGCTCATCATGTGACAAGTTTAAAAAGAGCAGTATAATATGGAACAGTCCGAGTGGAAAACAGCAAGTCAGTTCCTGGAAGCGGACATGGCCGAGGTAGCGTGTTGTAATTCAGTGAGGTGAGAACCCCAGAAAAGTGCGTGTGTGTGCGTGTATGAGGTCACTGCCCTGTTTGGATAGCTGTCTTTCTGAGATTAACCGGCACTTGCTATGAGCTGGTCACTTTAATCATGCGACCCCCTGCCAGGCCGGACCATACTTCACTTGTCCATGCATTCCTTGCGTTAGTTTTTGAAAACAAAGTTAACACACTTGTAATCTTGCAATCTTGACCTTGTGCATCACGTCAAATAAAAATTTAAATTAATTTATGCAAAACATATAGCGCGACAGATACAAACATTTTCCTCCAAATCAGTCAGGTAGATGAGATCCCTTATCATCTAATGTTCAATTGGAATAATCAAGCAGGCATGACCAAAAGCACACGGTTTACATGAAGAGAAATCATAGCAATGATGGGCCGTCAATGATTTTTGAGTCGCACCTTCTCAGGGACAGAATGACGGTATGCATCTTTAAATGTACAAAGGTGTACATACAACCAATTTCTCGCTAGTGATCATGATGGACTACAGCTGGTAGCTTCTCTGTGCCAACATAAAAAGTGTTTATTCGACAGCACACACACACATTGCATTGACCAAGAATTGGAAAGTCCAAGGAGCTCAGTGCAGATTTGATAAAAAGCATGGTAGGTTTAGACAAGGAGAAATGTCTCTTGAAGCCATTTCTAAATGACTGCAGAACAACTTAGGAAACACCAAGGCACAAGACCGAAATCTGCTGGAGCAACTGTGTCACTATCTGTAATCAAGCCGATTTTATATCGGCATGGACTGAAAATCCAGAAATAAGCTTCAAAATCCACACCTTGAACTTTAACTATAGTTTGCTGTTGACCACACGGACAGAGCTTTCATGAGGAACGTTTGACGAAAGCTATGTTTGGAGGAGGTAAGGCAAAAAATGTGCCTTGTGGTGGTGGTAGCATCACACTTTTGAGGCTGGTTTGTTGAGCATTTCCACTGGCATGAGCACTATGATTCACGACCAGATTAATATAAAAATAAAGCATATGTTAGTACATCACTGCTTGACCAGGCGAATATTGCTGGCATAGTGGTTAGAACGGTCTCCTTGTACCTTCAGGGTTGAAGGTCTGAGTCTCACCTCAGGTCTGTGCGTGGAGTTTACATGTTCTCCCAGTGCTTGGGAGGTTTCCCCAGTGTAACCCAGTTTCCTCTCACGATGACATGTAGATTAAAGTAATTGTCATTTCAGATTGCCCGTGAAGGAGTACGATCGGAACCCCTTCAAGGGGTTAAACAAGGAAAAATAAAACTGAGTTTTAGCACAGGACAGTGATCCCAAACACGCATCAAGTCTGTATGTGTAACAGCTGAATGTAGTACAGTAATCCTGCCTCAGGAAACTTTCACAAGCACAAAACTGCCATCACATTCATGTTCATGATCAATGTATATAAACTTTTTTTTGTTTTGTTTTTTAAAAACAGCATCCTCTTCCACCAGTTAAATGTTAGACCATAAATCAGGGTGGGAAACTATTTTTCTTTTTGTACCACTGCAACACAAGAGTTGCATAAAGTGTCATTTTTTTCCCAGGTAACAGAAAACACTACTCACACATACGATCTTGGCATGCAGTATTGTAGCATGCACTACATATTTACCTCAAGTACGTCTGTCAACTGTCATACATCAATGGTAGGTATATATTATATCTTCACAATAAATCAGTGCATGCAAACGTATTCACCTCTTTTTAAATAACCATACATTTCCTTTGATGGCAAATGCTTGACACCAAGGTTGGTGTGTTGGCTCACGCTATAGTCCTGTACTTCGCATAACAGCAAAGAGAAACAGACCATCATGCAACAGAAATGGAAATAATTCTAACAAAACATACAAAATGCTTATAAAGAAGTTAAAATGATTCCTGTGTGTGTTCACACTTCTTGTCGATGAGCACTGAACTCATTTGGAAAGAGAAAAAATATATATATAGTACAGATGATGTACTGCATTATCCATTACGACAAGATATTGCCATGCCGTTACTAACAACAGTGGATACGCCATCACTTAACAACATTATCTTCATCTATCACACTTGTAGTGAATTTATGATCACCATGGACGATTTGAAGTTATCCAGGTACTGGAAAACTAACAGAAATGCTGTTAGGTTGTTACAGAAGTCTAAAAGCAGCTGTTAGAGATGTCATGCGGAAAGAAATATTTTTGGTAAAATGTTTTTTAGGAAAATGGAAATCTAATCCATTCGTACCTTAAAATCCAAATCTGAAAGATTGCATAAAGATGCACGTCAGTCCTCATTTGTAAATTTGTTTTAAATTGCTGTATGACGTCAAGATTTATTAACTGACCCGATGGCTGCCCTGACACTTCCTTTATGAGCGAGTCTGAACTAAACAGTTTTCCAGCTTTTGTCTCTGTACAAGAAAACGGGGGAAAAAATTCTTGTTGCCACACATTACTACGCACCGACAAAAGTCGGTTGATAAAAATCATGTCCCTTTAATTCGTCTACAGTCCAATCTAGAAGGCAATCCTTAAGATCGGTTTGAGGAGATCATGGGTCAGAGATAACACTGCTGCTCTTATCTCTGTACAAGTGTGATCACCAGGTTATGAAAGAAGAAAAAATCTGATCCTATGGTCAACACTGGATATGTTTCACACTCTCTCTCTCTCTCTCTCTCTCTCGCTCACACACACACAGCTGATCATCAGTTCCACCTTTGGCAAACAAATGCTGCGAAAGGCTTAAAAACAACTCTAGCAAACCAAATGCAAAGATGAAGAAGAAAACGTACAAGTAAACTTGTTCAGGAAAGAGAGAGAGAGAAAAAAACCACAGACACCACATACACACTTCACACGCAGAGGGGATCTGCAGGTACTTGAACCTGATCATAAGAGATTACTGTACAGTGTGACTCAAGAACAGAGGTAAGGTTAGCTATTAGTCAGCAAACCACCTTTATTTCCTTTATAACCTCGTTTTCTCTTAAAACCCACTGACTATATAAGGCCATATAGTATCGAGCCTGAATCCAGCTTGCTGACTAGCTGTAATTTTTCATGTGAGCAGAAAACACAAAAATAAATCCTTGCCAAAAAAAAAAAAAAAATCACCATTATTCAAAGCTAGCACTGGAGCTAGTTAGCTAAAACATCAGCTAACACTAACACCAGGCATTAAAAAACACACACACAATTTTGAAAGGTTTTCACCCAACACCCCAAATACATTTAACTATTTAGACTAGCTTTTAAGCTATATAGTTAAGTTAATCGCTTAGCAACGAAACAAAACTGGTAGTTAGCATTAAAATAGACCGAGAAAGGCAGCTAGAAAGCAGGCTAGCGTCAGGCCCGCATACTTGCGTACTAAGTAGTATGGCGCAATCTACGGCTGCGTACTATTTCTGCCCACTACGGAGTATTGGAGTATGCGGTTTTGGACTCAGCCATTGACGGGACAGGCACAGATCTATATACACACACACAATGCCTTTAATGCAGCCTCGATATATCCATTTAGCGCGTAGCTAGCTAACTAGCTAACAAATAAATAACATAACCCTGACATTTAGCTAAGGTTAAGATAATAAAAACAAACAACGCTTTCACGGCGCTAGAGCCAGCCACACACACACACACACACACACACACACTTACTTGCATCCACTCGCTTTAAGTTTGTAACAATGTCAAGGGCGAGACGTTCATTTCAGACACCGACCCTGAGCGAAACCTATTCCCGTTTTTCGACGACTCTAACCCGGCTACAGAGGTGACTACTCACCGCGGCCTCGGCCTTGTTGAGTCGCTTTTCGTTTCCCGCTGCTATTCCTCTCGCTTCACTGTTACCGAGCAGCCCTTTTTCTGGTCACGCCAGCAGAGAGAGTGTGTGTGTGTGTTGCTGAAAGAAACGTCAGCGGAAAGTGCGTATGAGCGAACTAAAACCGTGCGGAATTAGTTTTTTTTTTCTTTCTTAAGAAGCCAGCGCACAATTTCACTCGAAATGATTCGACTGAACATCAGCGCGATTCGTATCGGTTTAATGGTACATCACAGGCACCATGAGTCGACTCCGTGCACAACGCTTCTGCTGATCCAGAGTCGGCTCCCCCATATTTCACTTTTATGACCAGTGCGTCACCACTGATCTCAGATCAGATCTGCGCGGCTGTCTCCTCTCTAGTCAGGAATAGAGAGGGGCGGATCGATCGATACTGAGGTACCGATACTATCATAATCGATAATGATCATATTTTTTACTCATTCCGTTATTCTACTATTAGGATATGTATAAAATAAACATTATTTATACATATAAAAACATATCATTAATAAAAACATTATCAAAAGTATTGGTACCTCAGTATCTCTGACTCGCCCATCTCTATTCCTAGCTTAAGAGTAGAGGGACGAGCTGTCTTGAGATCAGTGATAAAACCATATTTAATGATATATTGTGACACAATAAATATGGTTTTATACCATATCTTATACCAAATATCAAGTATCGATACTGAGGAACCAATACTTTTGGGTATACCAGGGTGTACCCACCTCATGTCCTAAGTCTCTTGGGATAGGACATAGGATAATGTATATATCACTAGTACACATTTATTACACTTTTAGTACACCTTCCAAAAGCATTTGAAAATGTTTGTGGAAAATATGCATATCAAAACGACTTTTTATTGAAGGTTTTTCTTGTTTTGTTGGACTTACAAATGTATTTGTTTATTAATTTTCATGTACAGGGTTGTGGGAAGCTTGTAGCCTATCCTAGGAGAGGGGCATGAGGCGGGGTACACCATAGACACGGTGCCAGTCCATCACAGGGCACAGACTGGAGGAAATCAGACTACCCAAGAGGAAACCCACCAAGCAGTGTTTATTATTAAAAATGCATTTAGATAAAGTAATATTATACATTTTAACATTTTAAAACACTGAATTAATAAGTTTATCTTATTTCTGTAACCAAGTAAAAAATATATAGATCAACTTTTACAGACTTTTCTTTTTATTTTAATGCACAAGACTTTTCAGTATCAGTATCGGGAAACTGGTATCAGTATTACTTAGTATTTAAAAATAAACCGGTGGTATTGCTCATCCCTACTAAACAGAGATACCGCTTTCTATAGGTGTGAGCTGCATAATACCCGCATGTACATGAGTTCAGACTCGTGAAGTGTGAGTCAAACCTCAGAGTTGCCAAGTCTGCATACAAATACACCCAAAACATGCCAAAATGGAAGCATTTAAAACATTATATTTTAAAACTGTAGCATCATATCTATCTTTCCTAATATGTATTGTATGTTTTTGTAGTGCTTACAGGAGACAAATGATCAATACTAAATATTACTTCCCTGAGGCATATAGGCAATTCCACAGGGGTTACCCTCACATATTGAGCGTAAAACTGATATTTTTTTCTACACAACTTTGTGTTATGTAGTTTTGACGTGCATTGAACACACAAAAAACAGACATATATCAGAAATTATGTTTTGGACGATGTTTGGTTGGCTGGTGTAATGGGAAGCCAGTGTGGCAGGCATCACCTTTTATGTCATAATGTGAGGTATTAATATATCTGCCAAAACACTGGAGCAGCATGAGGAGCTGTAATGAACTGACCGCACTCTCCATTTGCAGGTAATTGTAGCGCGCGGCCGTTAAGATCTGCACATGGGTGGAGCCGTGAATACCTTCTACTTAAGAAGAAACTCAATAAAAGAATTCTATTTTTAATATACTGTGTGAGTAAATAAATATGGATTTCAGTCATAACATAACATCTTCATCCAAAAATATTGCAAGTATTTTTTCCAGTGTTTGTAAAGTTCCAGAAATACTACTTCCATTTGGAAGCTAAAAATCTTTTTACTCAAACTAGCGATCATAGCGCTTCTTATACACAGTCGGTTGACATAATTAGCTTGTTTTTATGTGAGCTGTTCCTCGAGCTACTTTTTTTTGGCAGAATTCTTGAAATAAATGGGGCGAAACAGGTAATACATGCTAATTGTTGGTCAGTTTGTTTTCTCACTGATAGAGGATTTATCACGATCCTTTTGTGTGGTTATTCATGTATCACCAAACTGACTGCAAAAACAATAAATATATATTTTTGATTTCTATATGTTTGCATTTGAGGTGGTAACATGTTGCAGTTCCTCTATAATCCGACAAGTGGTGCACTGTATACGATTCACATTTTGGTGTTAGGAAATTTCTTTACAACTGTGACGAAATCTAAGGAAAGAAATATCACGATATTTGCAGAATGGCAAAACGAACTGAATCGACACTTATGTATCGCGATAATATTGTATCATGTGGTCTCTGGTGATTCCCATCCCTACTTTGCTTAGGGTTCATGAAGACTGACACTTCACAGTGTCTTTGCAGATATCGGCACCTGGTCCAGGAAAACTTCACTTCGCTGTCAAGTCAGACGTTCAGATGCTTTCATCCACAGTGATAAATAAAGATGTTATACGTCTGAGCAGTTTAGTTTGGTTTGGAGCGATTTTGCGTACAAACTGTAGCTTAACATATCAATGGCAAAAAAATAAAGGATCGACCTGGAAGACCAACTTTTAAGCATATTATTAACTATAACATTGTTATAAATGTACTTTAAAACAAAGTGTAGTGTATAACAATTTAAAATACACCCTGCTTTTAAATAAAAATGTAATGTGGTTGCAGGTGGACTTAGTAAGGTGAGTATTGTGTGGATCTGGCAACACGAGCACTGTAATAAATATAGGCTGCCACTAGATGGCGCATAATTTTTGCCGGCGCACTGTAGCGCAGTACTACTATGCAGTTTGGGCCGTCGCCAATGAGTCATATGTGTGACTCAAGATCCTCGAAATATCAAGTCAGATGATGTCCCTCAACATGGAGGACAGACGAGTGTGACATTTATATCACATGCAGGAGTCAGGATTCAGGCCGGATGACTCACCTGATCTCATCCTATTCAGGTCTATTGTTGTCTGTACTGTATTCTGCAGAGACAAAAGAGGGAGTTGACCCTGTGAGCCTTTCAGTCCAGTCATTCAGAGGTTTAATTCCCTGTCTCTCTTGGGTGTTTTGTCCATTTTTTTTTACACAGACATGCAAGACACAAATAGACGCATATAGAGGTCTACGCACCAAAATTAGTCACTGTTATTGGGACTCCTATTGGTTTCTTTCTTTTCAGGAATCTTGAAATACAAGTAGCATTCCAGTGAAACCAGGATTTGATGTGAATGGAGGCATAAAACAGATTGACATTGACAGGATGTCAAGGATATGAACGTTTTTTTTAAAAAAGAAGGCTGACCGAGGTGGTTCAGACCCCGGTGCCGTTGTTCCCATGGGCATTAATCCTTGAAAAATCGACAGTCATTCACCAACACCACATTGATGATACAGGAACTCAGCTGGGAGTTGTTGCCTGTTGATCCCTGTACAGTCCTGACGTTGGCTCCAATTGAAAGGAGTTCCTGGGAGGCCAGCGCTTCAGACGAGAAGCAGACAGCATGATCATGGCTCAGGTGTACTGAGAAAACGTTCTACCATGATGGTATCCAAGCACTAGTGAAACACTGGGATAAGCGGATTAGTGTAGCGGATTATATAAAGAAATAAAGGAAGTTTGTACCACTTACAGTATAACAGTGTTGTTATTCTCCACAATCAAAAGTCCCGGTTTGACTTGAACCCCCGCCCCCTTGATTGGCTTTATCCTGGTAACAGAATTATACCTCAGTTTAAAGAGAACAGTATATGGAGATGTAGTATATAGAGAACAAGTTATGAATGTGTTATAAAGCAGTACTCCTTTAACAAGTTCACTAATTCTACACTCCTTTAATATTCCTCATAAAAATATTGTCATGCTGCTTTGGTCCAGAACAAACTAGACTAAAATCGAAGCGAAATGTTTCATTGAATTTTATTCAAGCTTAATCTCTTTTAATTCATACATACTCTTAAATACATATTTACACTTTACACGTGTACATACATAGCAGACACATACCTTTATTACAAATATGAAAAATAGAGAAATACAAGGGCGATGTGCCACATGAGACAGCAGAGGTGTAAAAGATGATATGTGCAGTGTTTATGTCTAGAAATACTGGAGAATAGGATCAACGTTGGGGCAAAATCTACAAAATGGCAAATGCCCATCATTTACACCTTGCGTAAAACCTGCATAATAGATTTGTGATAAAATAGCGTGACAAAAAATATTCAGATACTGCTGTTTGAAAAGGTGTTATGACTTTGATATAAATTTTTTTGTTTGGGAGACAATTTGTACAAAATAAAAATAAATAAAAAAATAAGTAATGTAATGCCCGTAACATATTAAAATAGTGCAGACCACAAGCTTCAGAGACGATGACACCGTAACATGAACGTTTAATATACAATATATACTGCGATTTTTATGGAAGAAAAAAAAAAAGTTCAAGTTGTAATGTACAAATATTATACAGGGAATAATCTAAAATATACAGCTGTTTCCGATTAATACATACAGCAAATAAGACAGGACATTTCACAGTTAGGAAACTGGACACGACTCCAACTGTATCCACGCCACGTAATGTTCTGTTCAAGTGTCCTACAATGTTGGCAAGGTAGAAAAAAAATAAAAAATAAAAATCCGTTCCTGAAAATATTCCAAACTGGCTTCGACACACACAGTACGAGACTAAAGGTCACAGCTTTAGTTCAGTGGATAAAGTGTGCTGCTTTTGTAATCGAAGACTATTGCACTAGCAGACATATAAATAGCTTATTTTTGGGAAGAAGTGCAGCTTCTTTTTGTTTCTCTTTCTAACACAAGCAGGAAAACAAATAGGTCAGAGTGAATCTGTGCGTTAAATCGCTGTGACTGGTGATAAATACAGTTCATGGAAGGAGAGAAGTAGGTGGAGGAGGAGCAGGAGGCTCAGCAGAAAGTGCAGTGTGTACGAGCTGCCATCGGGCGGTGCTATAGAGGCAGGGTGGAGACGCCTCGGGGCCTCAGGGTTTGATGTCGGAGAAGCTGGTGTAGGTCTCGCTGCAGCTGGATGACGTGCTCAGGTTGCCTGAACCACTGCCTTCTATAAAATCATTCAAATACACAGATATTCAGACGGACTGACTTTCGGTACAGAGTCGCAAACATCACAAGAAACAGCAGACAGTAAGGAACACTAAGACAGAATTCTCAAATAGCTCGACGTTTCTAAAACGTTCGATCACAGCAGCTCTGACTCCAAGTGTAACTGAAATCACAGATTTATATTAATAACAAAGAAAATGCTTTCTTCAGCATTAAGCGCTCTAATCTTTTCTAATTCTAATCTTTTCTACTGTGACGGCTTATGTCCATGGACCGCTATTGTTGATAATACGGAGGCTAATAATAAACAGATTAGAAATGCACAGATTTAAATACGAGCATTTTTTAATCATCGATATCCTGAAGATGATGTATAATGTTCTTCCTGGATTAAAGGTTATTAAATGGTTAAAGTGCTTATTTATATGTACAACTCACTCCCTCATCTATACCGCTTTATCCTGTATACAGGGTTGCGGGGGGCATGGAGCCTCTCCTAGGAGACTTGGGGCATGAGGTTGGGTACTGGACGAGCAGACAATCCATGGCAGGGCACACACTCATTCATACACATTCATACACTCTACTGGCATTTTGAGAATGCGAATTAGCCTAATCTGCATGCTTTTAGTTTGTGGTAGGAAACTGACCAAGCATGCAAACTCCATGCACACAGACCCGAGGGTGGGAATCGAACCCGGACCCTGGAGGTGCAAGGCGACAGTGCTAACCACCAAGCCACCACCATGAAACATTCCCCCAAAATAAATAAAAACAGGAGTCTTTAGAACATGCGATTTTTTTTCTTTTTTCCATAAATATGGCTGATAGATTCTGGAAGAAAAGACAAAGTTGCACCAAACACGTTTTAATCGGAGGACAGCGATCGTGTGATTTTTACGCACTTGACATCAATTTCTTTAAGTTCATTGTCAGCAATACTTCCAAGCTTGCGGAATTCTGCCGGTCATGCACCTTTCAGAACGTTTAAATATCTGCATTGCATCTATTGCTTTACTTTTTAGTCACAAAAAAGGATTTTACATCTTATTTCATGTGTGTATGTAAATGAATGAATGTTTAAAAGAACATTTTTTTTTGTTTTAAATCAATCGATAAGCCAAAATACATGTTTAACTCCCATTTATAGAAGTTGACATTTTAGACACAGTGTCCTTGTGTTTTGTCAGTTCTCAGAAACACGACAAACTACATTTTTGCCTTATTGTCTTCAATAAGAGAGTCTGATGGATTAGATGGAGGTGTAGATGTAGATACTGCGCGCTCTTTGTGCTGACTGGAACTTGTTTCGCAGACATTCCACAGCGTTATATGTAACTTTGAACTCCACCCGGCTGGATGTCTCTCTCCTCTTACTCTCATAGCCGTGTTCTGTTATTGTGCGTGAATGTTCTGGTTTGACTTGACCTTTGATATTGAGATATCTCTGCTGCGTACAGTATGCTCTGTAAAGCCTTCGTAACGGCTCTTATGTTTTGGTCTCGCTTTCATGGGATGGTCAGTTTCATCATGGTGCTTGATGGCTTTTGCAAATGCACTAGACAGTAATCAAACATCTTCACTGTACTGTAACTAACTCAGCTCATTGTTGCAGTGTTGTAACTGCACATACTGTACGACTGCACACTTGTTTTCTTTTCTTTCATATACCCGTTATATCCTTTTGATTTTTTAAAAAACTTCTGTGCAAGTAAATTTTTATTGTCAGAAGTCCAAATTCAGCTTCAATACCTGAGCTGGTGAGAGACTGTGAGGACTTGGACTCCCCGATCAGTGTGAGCAGGTAAGCAGCAGGCAGCCAGCCCTCTTTACTGTTATTCAGGTTACGCACAAACCTGTAACACAAACATACACACATTAGATCCTTTACCGGGGAATATAATTCTGATATGCTGTAAATATATCCACACAGACGGCAGTTCTAATGATTCAAGGCGCATTACTAATGACCATATGCCCGTGTTGTTAAATTAAATGGTGAATGAATCATTTTAGCACCACGAATACAGAACGAAGCCAAAAGGAATGGATCAGTTCAGTGCAAATGTTTGTACACCCATAAAAACTAAATAATGATGACATCAACTATGTTTCACCGATGTTCCTCAATTTTATGAAGAGAATGGGACAAATAATGCATCTTAACGATGATCCCAGTGAAAAATAAAATGTTACGGAATTAGAAGTATGCAAAAAAAAATGTTTGATTTGCATCATTCTATCTAAAATCTTAGTGGATAAGTCTAAAATTTTACACTAAAGGCCATTAGATTAAAATGTTTTAAAATGAAGCAAGTGTCTGTCATACCATATGAGCAGCTTTAGGATTTGCTCAGTTAAAATATTTAGACGTCTCTTGACATAGGACGCATCTACCCCATATTAAACATACTGTATGTACAGTATATATTAAACTTTCTGGAATTATTAATTCTTAATGGAGACATTAACATATTTTTTTATCCAAATACTGTAACCTCTTTGACTTTTCATACATAGCTTGTATTATTTCCATTTTTCTCAAATCGCGTTTAAAGACAGAAGAACAACATCTCACCACTGGCCGTCATTGCCCTCTCGGACCAGCTGCACCATGTCTCCACTCTTTACTGTCAGGTCCTGGGTTCCCTTATCGTAGTCGCCTACCACGATGTACTTGCCAGGAGACTAGACACACACACACACACACACACATAAAATGATTGTGTATGCTTGTGTACCAGAATGGCTGATTGATATTACCATTTAAAAGGGCGTTCAAGTCAAACAGGGACTCTTGATTGTGACGAATAATACAACACAGTTATAAGAGTAAAAACTCCCTTTATTTCTCTACACAATCCTGTGCTACATTCATGCACTTTTATCCCAGCGTTCCACTAGTGCTTGGACACCATCAAGTTTTCCTGTCAATCCTGGTTTGCCTTGAACACCCTTTATATAATTTAGCCATCAAATTGATGGAAAAACTGTTATACCTTATAGTATCAAATTTTTATGTTTATTATTACAATGTTTGATGACCCACATGCGAGATATAATTAAAAGATTAAAAGAAGAACATGTTACACGACCTACCAGTTTCTTCCCCTCGTCCTCAGGGTCAGAGTTCAGGGGGTCCTCTGCACTGGAGTACCCGTCATTCTCTTCCGAAGCATCCATGGAGAGAGAGACCTTACTGAACCCTGTATGAAAGGAGTAAGGATGAATAAATTACTAACAGATGACTGACTCTGCATTTCAGTTACTCTGAATTAACTGTGTAACGAGATGGAAAGGTGATGGTGAAGAAAACAAGAAAACAGGATTCCTTAGGAACCAATAGGAACAGGAATTAATACAGAAATTAAAAATAAAAAAACTCTCAGTGATTCCCCGTGTGGTATTGTATGATTTTTAGCAAAGCTGATATTAACAACATGAGGCCAATCTATTAGAATTTACACATCGCATAATCCTAAAATACAGTCTGCAAGGACTGTGTGATGAAACGAGTAATACTGCACTGAAAGAAAACAAAAATCTTAATTTACAATATCATCATCATTTAGTCACACTCTCTGTAAGACTGAACCTTGACCAATAAACAATCAACTTTTAGGGTAATGATTCTAAACAACCACTCCAAGTAAATACGCATGAGTACAAAATATTCTGAGGACTGAAGTAGCTTTCAGAGTCAGGTCTCTAATGTCAAATTCAAAATCAAATCAAATTCAAATTTTATTTGTCACACACACATTCATACACAGTACGATATGTAGTGAAATGCTTAGGCGACTGCCCGTGACCTTAGAATAAGAATGTCTGGCACTGCTATTGTTTCCTCAAATCACAATCAGAGAGGCATGCATGATTTCTCTTCACCATTTTCTAGACCTGATTCGTAAGCAGTAACATTTACAGTAGTGCCTTTAGTCGCTTCAAGAAAAAATGTATACACACGTCAGGAAAAGAACTGGTAGAAATATTTTTTAAATATTGCTATACAGTACATTATATAGCTCTGGTTTCCTCCCACAATCCAAAGGCATGCAGATTAGGCCGATTGGCGTTCCCAAATTGCTCATAGTGTGTGAATGTTGACCGGAGGTAGTACAAAATGGGAATAAATACAACGGTCACCACAGGCCCTAGTTGGGACTATAGAGTTCCTAGATGGATGGATTATTAATATTATATTAATATCATACACATAATACTAGCTTTCATCTTTTCCTGAAGGGTGTATACATTTTTTTGTTTGTATTTCATGGAAACATCATAACCAGTGCACAAGTGTAAAAAGGTGAAAAATGGTAAACCCCGCCGCCTTTGTGTCTTAGTGATGATTTTTTTTTTGGGGGGTCAGGAGTAAAGGAAGTAAGGCAGTAGTGAAAGGTCAGAGTTCACCCCACACCAGGCAGCTAGCTTTACCTCTGCGCTTAGCTTGTACGAGACTAGAGGTGCTCAGCCATTTGGCCCGGCTGAGGGAGACGGGAGGACCTGTGTCTGAGGGAGAGGCAACCAATCAGAGCCTTCTCAAAGTTTAAAGCCAACTTTGACTGACGGCAACCCAACGTTTGAGGTAAATTCACTTCATTGACTTGTTATGAAATTAATTTTGGTTTAATTTCCATAATATAGTGAAGAGTTGAGCAGACTCAATTAAATTTTACTGAATACTAGACAAATGTAAGTCTTTATGAATCTGAAGGTTAAAAAAAAACATTTAAAATGTAATTTTATACTATCATATTTTTTTTCCAACAAGACTCACTAATTTTGACTATTTTCAACTTGTACTATACTTGTATCAGTTATAACTAGAAATGACTATTACCTTCTGAACACATAGTGTTGCAGTACTGACAAAAATTGGGTTTGTATGCTGTTATGTTTGTTACAATTATTTTAGAAGGAGCAGTTAATAGGAAAATGCACAAATCAGACCATGTTGGAATGATGGGAATAAAACAATGAGAAAAAAAATATCATTAAAATAAATAAATAAAATCTAAAAAGTCAAACATGGAAAATACATAATAAATGGACATCATAGTGAGTGGTGGTGGTGGCGGCGCCTCTGTCTGGTGTTTCTAAACAATGACCAATGAATGACCAATGAGTGCATGTACAGTAATGGACTAGTGAAGTACCAGTGTACCTTTAAAGCCAAATGGCGTGGGATCACTCTTAATCTCATGCCGCTTAGTTTTGTGGTCAGGACTAGGGGGATATCCTGACAGCCCAGGCAGCAAAAGAGTAAAATAGAGCAAAAGATAAAGGAGAAAACAGCCGAGGGAGGAAGGAGAGGAAAAAAAAAAAAACAGAAAATGAGAACTAAAGCAACACACAGAGCACTCGTTGAATTATTAAGTAATTGGCAGTAAGCAGAAAACCTTTACAATCATACACACCAGTAACAGGAGACTCTATGGACGTTCTAGGGGCTTTGCCAGATAATATCATTCCTAATATGGATTAGATTTCCTAATATAAGTGCATCTCAAAAACAGTAGAATATCACAGAACAAGTGTCTCCCCACCTCTCGCTCATATGTTCTAGAGTCATTACACATCAACTGCAATATTTCAAGTTGAGGTTGCTTTGATAGCAGCTAAAAGCTCTTCTGTAGCTCTTGGCTCAGGTGTAACTCATCTTCGTCTTGACAATACACCATAGACTTGCTGTGCAGTTATGGTCCGGCGTGTGAATAGTAATTAACTCAAAATGAACTTGAACTTGAAATTAACTTCTTTTGCTTTTGGAATTTAATTACAAAAAAAAAAAACACTTCCACGATATTACAAGTTTTTTGAGATGCACTTGTGTATTACAGTGTTCATTTAAAAGAGCTAAAAACACATGCTAAGTTTAATGGAACACGGATACTAACCTACAGTGTACAGTGAGGGGAATAAGCATTCTTCTACTTTTTTTGTTATTTGATGTACTTTGTATGCTGTGTTATGAAGCAATGTTGTGACAATGAGAGCGGTTGTTACTATGAAGATAAAAAATATAAAGTTCACCGTCTCATGCTTTACGCACAGCGTTCCTGCTGCTTTTTTTCTATTGACTGCTGTTTTGACTCTATTGTCTGAGATTGTTGTGATTCCATGAATTTTCCAACATTTTTTTTATTGAACAAAGTCAAATTTTTATTTTTTATTGAACAAATACGAATTCTATGTGTATGAATTCGTAGCTTGTTTCTATTTGAGTCATAAACAGAATAGAATTTCCTCCATAAGAACACTTTCTACCTATTATGACTATATAACAAATCTCGCTTATGAAAAATACTTTTTGTTTACAAATACAAAAGCAACAGATATTATGCATTATTATTCATGACAAATCAAACTAACTGTATGCACTAAAAGTACAATAAACATTAAACAAACCAAGACGCTTATTTCCCTTCACTGCACAACTAACGTTCATAACGGCATTGTACCTGGTGACCACAACGTAGTGACCATGGGTAATGTAAGGCTTTTAGCTCCAGCGGTTGTTAGCACCTCTGCTAATCAAAAATAAATAAATAAATAAATAAATAAATAAATAAATAACATCTGTCAGTTACTCTACATTACTCTCCAAGTACTGTATATAAAAAGATTCACTGTGAGCTGATCTTTGTCTGAGGTTTTTCCTTGGTGATTATCAGGAAGACCTGGGAATCCTGGAATACCTTTCTGACTCTTGAGGTTGCTGAAGCCCTGCAGTGTAAAGCGCTTTTTAGCCACCGTGGCCCTGTCAGTGGTGGGACTGGTTACTGTGTCCTCTATCGAGCATGAAGGGACGCAAGCAAAGAAGAAAGAAGGGCATCATCAGGTGAATGCAGTAACAGACCAGAGTAGAAATAAAGGATTAGCAAGTCAGGAAAATTCAGAGAAAAGGGACAGAAGCATTCAAGGTTTTACATGGTGATGATCACCCCAGTCCTGCAACTGTGAATGTCAATTTCTATTCGAAATACATTTCGCTTATGTTCTTCTGCCATAATATATCCTGATCATGAACATAATAAAAGCTTAAAGGAAATGCAGTTCATACCAGTAACATCATCATATTAAGATTGTTAAGACAGCTTGTTAAAGAAAAAAAGAAAAAAAAAATCACCTTTGACCTTGTCAGAGTTTTTTGCAGGCGCCAAGCTGAGCTCAGGGAGTATAGACTCGGTTTTCTTATCCTCTCCTTTCTTCTGACTCTTCTGGCTGGTTTTAAAGGGGCTCAGGCTGATCACGGCATTGTTGGACACTGGAGAAAGCTGCTCGGACGTCTTCTGCTGGATCGCTTCTGTGGTTCGTAACGAAACAGTTACGGAGTTTATTAACTTTACTGCAATTACGGCAACGATTAAGCAGTATCACACAACAGGGCACTCGTTGTGAAGATATCACAGTGCTGATATTGAGTACGACGCCATGACCTCGAATGTGATATTGCTTTTATACAGCAGTTCCACAAAAAAACATTTATTATCAACAGATTTGTTTATAGAAATTAAGCACAAAGCTTTCCTGTAAGCAGGATTATAATGTTCAGCGAACGTTGCATGGCGTGTAAGACCAAAATGATACTCAAGGAAAATGTACCGTAAACTATTAAGGGAATAAAAATTTATTGTTTTATGAAAATTTAAAAGATGAAAGATTTGAAAATTCTTTCATCATCTTGTGTGTGTGTGTTATTTGGCATCTATACACTCCTTTAGTATTTTACACCTTCATAAGATCAATATTGTGAAAGTCATAAGAATATGTAGGAACATCAGTACACATCTGGGCTGAGAGATATCATGTCTGAAGCCATCTACACTAGATTTTCTCTCCGTCACCTCTGCAGGCTTTCAGCTGTCCCGTCAGAACTTTCCGGATCTCGTTCACCCATGCCATTTTTATCTCTGCCGTTGGTGCCTGAAAAAAAAGAGACGAATTAACAAAATATATATAAGAACGTGGCTCAACAGTGTGCTTATTTATTTATTTATTTATTACTGTAAATGCTTGTTGTTATGAGCACGGACCTGGACGATGTAGACTTCTTCTCGCGAGTTGCACCAGATCTCAAACTTCTTGCTGTCTCCTTTTACATTCTCCGTGATGCCCACAACACTCATCTGAAGGACGTAAGAAATAGAAATTTAGAATAGAACAGAATAGAAATATTTCAATTTTTCTTCCAGAATCGAGACGCATGCACTAGAAAGTAAACAATAACGACATGACGGGTCTTGTGCTGGGTTGCAGCTGGAAGTGAAACTGTAAATGCTTGCTCGGGCAGAGATCTTATGTGATTTATTTTTAACTGACTGAATAAAGTGTTGCTTAGTTACTTGTGTGTGTGTGTGCAGTATTTTTACTGAACTGGAAAAATCGTCATATCTAATGCATTCATCGTTGTATGAGAGATACAGTAATTCAGTAAAATACAGTAATTATTACTGAGTAATTCTCAGTAATAAAACATACTAATGTTGCTAATAATAATAATAATAATAATATAAAACATTCAAATTTTTCAAGAAATGTATACAATTTGGAGATGAATGTTATACTGATATAATTTATTGTGAATTTTTTTCAAGCAGAAGTCTTACATTGAGGAAGTGTTTGAAGCTGTAAGAAGGCGCTTTCTCGTAACCCTCGCCGTTCTCCTCACGCCTCTTACAGAACAGCAGCGCTTTCTCGTGCAGGAACAGGTGCCGCTGCATCGGCTTGAAGCGCGCCAGGTCCTTGACCTTGGCGTGACCTTTCTTGTGCTCGGTCCACACGCTGAAGGAGCCCTGCATCATAAGCCTGCCCAGCTCATTCAGGTTCCCCTGAAAACGACAAGTCAGCACGTTTTATTTGATTCGTTAGTCATGTCCGAATATATCCGGACGATTACAAGTTTCTAAATTGTTATATACATCTAGCTGTTCATTCATTTTCAGAAAACATCTGGATATCATCATTGTCATACTGTAATTTTTATAATGATTAAATGTGTTTAGCACCATAATTACACGTCTAATCCTAATCATGTTGTTAATTACCACATATTATATATTTATACCAGATATTAATGAACAGAATTTCAGTTTTATATCTATAGCTTTATTTGTGTGAATGGAAATGGCCCTCTTGGGCTCCTGTACCTCGTATCCTGTAATGGCGATGAGGTGCATGGAGTCGTTGACGGCTTTGAGGATGCCGAGGATGGACGAAAGCGCCTCCTGCAGGTCCTCCGAGCCTTCGCAACCTTTACTGTACTTTAATAACTCCTACACACAAACATGCAAGAAAGCAGAGTTAGTCCAGTGGTAAATTTATGGATGTCGAACAATGTGTAGTGTTTTTTTAGTGTGTAATGCTTTCTAATGCTCTGATCTCAAAAAATCTGAATAATTAAAAATCAGTGACTAAATCACTCGCCTTAAATTAGGTGAACGCAAAATGAATCGAAAATAATGCATAAACAAATGGAGAAATATCACTTTTGATGATTTTGTAATATATGAGCAATAAAAAGATGTGTACTACATTTATAATGAAAACTAAACTGACAGCAAATATCATAGACATGTGACCTGCACTACTACAGTAAGAACGTGGTGTGACGTGGATGTTGTCAAGATCGTACCTTGAGGAGGAGCTGGTATTTGGTGATGCGCTGTACAGGTTTCAACAGGTACGAATCCAAGCCCAGCTTGTGCTCTAGTTTCTTCTGACACTCCTATCACACACACACACACATGCACACCTCGATTATGACACTATTCCTAGAAATCCCCCCCCCCGCGCATGCCACACACAATGATGTTCACAAGTCTATCACAATCATAAATTCTGCTCACATTCCCTGAAGAGACACACCCCGTGCTTACTGTAACAGCCATGCACGATTTATTACTTTATTTCCCCAAACTTCATTTAGTGTTTTATTGTCTTTACCACACCCATGTTAAATGTAAGAATCTTATGATTAAAGATAATCTGAACTGATTATATGTGAACCTGACAGGAAACGTGCAACTGCATGTATGTAGCTTTGATGCCAAGCTTATAAACCCCTTTGTTACAACCAAACATGGCAACCAAACAGACTTTCTACAAGAGTTTTAAAGCCACTACAGTGTAGTCCAGTAGCTACATTTGATGATCTTCCAAAATTAAAAAACTATTCAAAGTAATTAGTTAATACACATGCTTAAATATGGAGAAACTTTTTAAGTCTAGGACTTCCAAGAACTTTCAAGATTTCCATTTATGTCACATGAACGTTTTTTAAAATTTTTTTTTTACCCCAAATCAATAAAATGAAATCTTATTTATAATGAGAAATAACCAATTATAATTTTTTTGTTTACAAGAGCTACCTGAAAGAAGGCGCAGTCGGAGAACTGTCGCCATAGCGACTCGGAGCGTGGCTTATTTTGACAGTACTTCTCATAAATCTGTAGGTCTGTCATCTGCATGGGGAAGAAGGAAAAAAAAAGTTAGAGATTTGTTTACTTATTTAATATGCGCTTATTAAAATAGCATTTTAATAATACAGTTGAATTACAGTATGCTGTACATTATATACTGTACAGCTTACTCTAATTCTAATTCTAACAAACCTACCCTTTCTAAAAAGCACCGGCCCACGAGTTCAGGACAGTCTGTGTACGCCTCTAGCTCGCGGAGGAAAGTTCTGGAACAAGCACAACACGAGCATGAGTATTACAAATCAAACAGCACTGCTGTGTAAAAAAAAAAAAACAGGAATGGGATGTAAAGATAAATCCTGACTTGTTGTGGAAGTGGTAGATCTCAGCCATGTTGCCGAACAGAACGTCCTTCTTGTTTTGTAGGGTGATGGGGATGAGGTGTGCCATGCTGGGGTTGTCCATCTCATCAGCATAACCCTAGAACACACAAATGCATACATACTGTACGTATGGCAATCCGAAACTACATCAATGTTCTGTCACTTTCTTCAGCTGTCAGCTTGGACATGGGGTAATAGGGGAGTGCGATGCATTTACCTGCAGTACACACAGCAGCTCCTCTACATAAGCTCTCTCCGTCTCCAACAACTCATTCATCACATGCCTAAAGACGCACAACACCAACAATATCACATATTCATCATGTGTCCATAATGAGGTTTGTTACATTTAATACATCACTTGATCAGGTTCATGATTATGCATTAAAGTCAAATATAAACACAACTCGTTCTTATATACTACTAGTGACAATTTCGGACACACCTTCGAATTCCATGATCGTTCCTGATTTGTATATTATTTTTACATTGTAAAATATCATGGTGCTTGATGGGTTTTGCAAATGCACTTGACAATATTGTTCTTGCGAAAACTATTCCAGAACAGCTGACCTTTATGTCTTCAAATAACAACTGAATGTTGTTGTTGTTTCTGTTATTGTTAGTTGATTACCTAATGCCATATTTGTTAATTTATGGTTTTGAAATCTCTGGTATGGTTCTAGAATGTAGAAAATAAATCACAAAACAAAAGACACTGGAGCTTTTTGACTGTTGAAATACTGCATAGATCAGGGGTTCTCAAACGTAATATTCACACATCTGGATCTGGTTTCTATTCAAGTTCAAAAGTCTGGTACGAGCGGTGACAATCAAATAACTTGCTTCTAACAAACAAGCAGGGAACATTCATGTTTAAGGAAATTTGTGACAAGTTACTGTACATTCAAACCCATTTGCTGTTTGACGTCAATTAGATAAACTAGTAAACCACTTAAACTATAAAGCAACTTGTATTTAATTGTGATGAAGAGTCAAAATATGTCATGTTGGTGCAAAAGAAATGGCACTGTTTGCCTGCTTCAACATTAATATGGTTACAGTTTTAGAAGAAATTTTAACTACGAGAAAAAGCTTGACTGATTTTCATGCCTAAACAAACTAAATCATTAAAGTGTAGTTGTTTCCTTGCCTTGAAATACTGATCAAATACATTTACCTTAAAGGACAACACAACAACCACGAATATATATATATATTTTTTCTGAAGTACAATATTTAATAGATTTAATAAAATCCAGTATTGTTCTATAATGTAGAAAATAAATCATAAAACAAAAACCATGAAATCAGATGGTGTGTCCAAACAGTATATATGACGGGGTTCTCAAACTTAATTTTCAAAGAGCTGCATGTAATTTCTATTCATGATCAAAGGTCTGGAACGAGCTGTGATAATCGAATAACTTGCTTATAACTCACAAGCAACAAACATTCACATTTAAGGCGATCATTTAAGCGATAATCTATTCAAACCCAGTGGGAAAAAATGCCACAGTTTGAATGCAATCAGATGCTTAAAGATTGACATGGACCATACATTATTCTCAAAATTTATATAACGTGTAAGAACGTATATTAAGATAAGGAAAAAAATAATAATATAATCTCACTATAGCAAATAAAATGTGTTGAATAAACAAAAATAACTGAACACAAACAAGGCTGATCCGGTGTACACGCCCATATTTGGCAGACACTAATGAATATGGATGAGTATGCAAACGAAGTGGTCACGTGACACGGCCTCAATACAAAAGACGGCAAGATTTTTCTTAGCGGGTTCTGTAAAACCCTCGCGTCTTTGATTTTTTTAAATTTTTTTTTTTTAACGGGAGCGAAACATATCAAAAGTGGGATGAAACCGACTCTGATAGAAATAGACCCCGCCCACCATAATTTTACATTTACCCACAATTCCCCGCTCTAATTTAGAGTGCGCAAAGTGGAAGCTGTGTTTTTTTTTTCATGCTTAGGCTATAAGGATATTGTTAGACATTTTGAAATTCAATTTCCTAAATTTATTATGTTTATTTTTCCTTTATGGAAACTGCAGTATTCGACGTTACTTTGCGGAATTACACGAAGGGTCTGTTCAAAGCAGACATTTTAATGACCTACAATACAGACAATACAATACAGGATTAAAAGACTTCTAATCTCATATTCTGTGTGTTGTCAAGTGTTTCTGTTTTCCAAAGCCTCGTCAATTTTATTTAAAATGTCAGGACTGTTTAATATCGTTTCCACTATGCGCCTTGCTATGCCTGGTTTGTAATTTGCGCATCCCAACGGGGAATTGTGGGTAAATGTAAAATTATGGTGGACGGGGTCTATTTCTATCAGAGTCGCGCTGCGCAGTCCGTTGGGCCGCGCAGATATTTGGTCCGCCCGGTGCGGCCGAATCGGATGCCGCGGTTTCGTCCCACTTTTGATGTGTTTCGCTTCCCATATTTTTTTTTGTGCGCGTGCGCGAGTCGGCGCTATGTCAGCCGTGACGGTTGTTGGGAAGAAAATTATACTGAGGTCTCAGGTCACGTGATCTCAGCATTTCTTAGTATACTAAAAGTACAGAATTCACAAAATAAAAAACAAATATTGTTATTTATACCCTATATATTTATTTATATTAAATATATATTTGATTTGTATTGAATATCATTCTTATTTTTTGTGTAAACCTGAAAATGCTGTACAGTCTGAATCATTTTTTAAACCAAAACAACTCACTTTCGCGTCAGAAACGTTCAAAAATACGTCCATGTTGGTGCAAAAGTAATGGCACTGCGAATTGTGAACGTGACCGTGCAATTTTCCTTTTAACAGGAAAAAATTTACAGTCTTAGAAGAAATTTGAACTAAAAGAGAAAAATCTTCATTGACCGATTTTTATGCCTAAACAAACTAAATAATCGAAATGTGTTTGTTTTCATGCTTGAATAAACCGATTGAACAAATCGACCTTAAAGGCCAACACAACATGTCACTGTAATACATGTATAAAATGGATTTAGCATTACATGTTACACACAACATGTCCTAATTCAGGTTGTTCACATGTTGTATCGCGTCTAAAACACGTTATTTTTGGATAAGCGGCGGAAAACCGCCTGCATCGCCTGCAAAAGATTTTCATCTCGCTGTTTAATAAATATACATTAATTATAAATAATAAATAAGACGCGACATGTGAGCAGCACACTCAAATCACACAGCGGTCTCAGTCAAAGAAACGCACAAAAATGTGTGGACGCTAGAGGGAGACACTGACCATTTCAGAGCATATTTCGCTCGCGACATCCTCACGGCGCTCGGGACGTGATGTTCCCTCACTCAAACACTTCTGAATCTGGTTTCTCCGTGTCTGCACGACAGACTAACTGAAATCCTGCTAACGAACTCCTTAATTCTTTTTTTTTTTAACTTGTCTGTTAGACCCCTGTGACGTTGACAGCAACGTAGGTCGTCACTTCCATGGCAACGACGTCACCCCACTATGACGTTGGGCTTTTTCTCTCATCATAGAACACAAACTAACAGTTTATTAAAATACAGTATACAACACTTTTTTTTATTTTTTAAATAGGACACCTTATTACACTGAATTTCTAATATGAGGTGTGGGCTGAATTACCTGATATATACAAACAAGGGTCAGTCAAAAATTATCCGCACTCCAATTATATTAAAACTGTTGGCTGCACTTTCCATTCAGAACTATTGTCTCCCCGGTCACGGCTGTTCTGTTGTGAACGTGTCACATCAGTTCATTTGTAACTGCGGTGCGAGCAAAAATGGAAACCCATGGGAGGAAAGCCGTGAAACCTGTGCCAAGCGGATGGCACGCTGGAGCGACCAATAGACCAACAGCAACCCTAAGGAGGGTGAAAGTGAATCACTGATTCAAAACATGGATTCATTACGACGAGTCTGAGAGTAAACGGCAGAGTATGGAACAGAAACATCCTTGATCGCCGACCAAAAAAAAAAAAGCTTAAAAGTCAACCATTTTGATCCTTTTTAAGGAAATTTGATCCTTACATTTTTCTGGGATTCTCAAGCGCCAGTACTGGAACATTCTCAAGAAAAAGGTTCAACAATCAACAGCTCTCATTAGAGCTGAGGGCTAAAGTTTGTCCACGCTATCGACATGATGCAAAACCCTCGTTTTTGAGGAGTCAAAGCATCCTCCTTATAGTCCTCATCTCGCTCTATTGGACTTTCCCCAGTTTGGTCCCCTGAAAGCAGCCCTACGAGGGCCGTCAAGCTTGTTGACAGATTGACAAAGTGTATTATAAGCAATGAGATTATGTTGGGAAAAATATAACAATAATTCTGTAGTGGAAAATCTTTTTTTCCCACCCAACCAAAACAGTGGGGTACTGTATGTGGTATCATTGGATCACTATGACCCCGGTGATTAGTTTTAAACAATGTTTGTGACTCCTGTCCTTTACTGACCTCCTAAGCACAGCCAGGCTCTCCTCCTCTTCTGAGAGACACCTTCCATTATGCAGGAGTTTATCACCCTGGACACAGAGAGAAATTTTTTTATAGAATGTCATCACAAAACTGAAGTCCTATAAATCACAACCTATGGCATTGCTTCTGTATGTTTAAGTACTTACTTTGTGGGTGTTGATAATGTTGGATGATAAAGTCCCCTCTTTATGTGCTGCATAAAGGAAAATAAATAAAGAAATAACACACATAAAACATCAGGGAAATAAAACATGAATCGTTATTGAGGCCTACGGAAAGGTGATTAAAATAAAGAATACTTCCACAAATTGCTTAAAATTTTGAAAAATAGTGGAATTGTGAATCATAACTAAATGCTATAATCGAATTCCTTGTGATATCATCATTGTTTTATAGGAAATATCACAGAAACCTCTAATACACTCTCTAGAATCTATTTTGCAATTTCACAATACACCACTAGATGGAATGCAATACACCACAGCAGAAACTGACCGCCTCAATACATGGAACCATACAAATGTCTCACCCGAGTGTCTCATGGCTCCCTAATATGCAATAATAACAATCATTGCCTTGACTGTGCTGTGTACAAGTTTAGACTTTCCACATGTTAAATTAAAAAAAGGCTGAAATAAAGATGAACGGGAGCTGATGACGGCAACGCACCGGGCGAGGACATGGGTGATTTGATGATGGCTTCGGGTCGAGGGGCGACCGGTTGGACGGGCCGTGTCTGCTTAGCTGCTAACTTCTTCAGGCTAACTCTTCTTTTCTCAAACATATCATCCATAGAGAGCTGCTTCTGGAAGACCTTCTCCACCTGATCCTGTAACACAAGCCATCAGAGCAAACAGGTTGCTAACACCATCCTTATTATGTTTTTTTCTTCTTCTAATCTTCTTGTACAATTTTTTACTACCAAATATTATATCCAACTTAATTTGGATGAATATGAATAAATAAAATAACCACAGAGGTAAAGCTTCACAGATTCATGTGATATAAACTAACAATAGAGTGCTATTGAGGTCTGACTATTCGTTTGAGCGGCTTACTCGAAAATCTGCCGTCAGCACCGAGTCGTACTCCCTCCAGATGCCAGTTAAGTCTATCAGCTTATGCTGATTGGCTGTATCCAGGTAACGCTCGATCTCCTGCAGCGCTGCCTCTGCCCCGTCCTGCGACTGACACTTGTCAACAGGCTGGGACGCTAGAAGGTAAATTCCATCATCGCACCATCTGGTAGCCTGGTGGAGTGAAAAGAGAGAAAGAGAAACATATTAAAAACTAATGATGGAACCTTAGCTATGGAAACTGTGACGGGATGACAAGAGTTATTCATTTACATATTGACATGTACTGTTAAAAGACATTCTGTTTAAAGGAATACGCCGGTGTTTTTCAACTACATTTCCATTTACTGAACCACTAGCGTTTACGTTAATGAAAAAACAAACATTCCCGAAAAAACAATAAAAGAACTTGGTTATCATGAACTTGTTATGGAAGTCTAAGGGCAGGTGTTAAATTATGTAGAATATTTCCATGAATAGTTTTTCGATCTGAGATTTTATAGAACACTGTGAGCACTATGGGTTTGCACTTCCAGAGTCTGGGTTCGATTCCAGCCACTGCGTGCATGGAGTTTGCATGTTCTCCCCATGCTTGTTGGGTTTCCTCCCACAGTCCAAAGACATGCAGATTAGCCAACTTGCCTGTAGTGTATGAATGCGTGTGTGAATGTATCTGCCCTGCGATGGATCGGCACCCTGTCCAGCGTGCACCCTGGGATAGTCTCCAGGCTCCCTGCAACCCTGTCTACAGGATTAAGCGGTACAGACGATGAGTGAGAGTGGGTGAGTGGGTGAGAGTTCCTCGCTGAAATTCATAATCCGCCCCAAATAAAATGTACGTTTGTAATAACATCCCTACGAACAACAAAAGTACATGGTTCCAATTGCCCAGAAGAATCAAACTAGTAGTAGCTTAAAAGTAGCCATTTTTTAAAGCACTGTGCTCCTAACCAGAGAATTACTAAGCATACATTCATATCTGACACAAACTGCACAACTTTTCTGCCTCCTGCGTATAAAAATGGATAGTATGCCAGTTACATCTGCTGTATGTGTTAGAAAGTGGATAAAACCTTCATCGCTATGTTTCCAGAGCGGTATTTATGACATATTTTACAAAGGCAGACAATCTATACATTAATTTCATATTTACAATACGTATCTATTCAGCAGCTGGCCTCAGATTTCCGTTATGAGCAAGTATTTCATACAAACATTTGTCAGAGAGACATGTTGAAATTCTTTGTCCATACACAGGTATGATAAGTGAATAGAGCTTTTGGGTTGAATAATTGCAGAGTACTTCTTTAAGATGGAGCCGTACCTTCTCTAGGGTGGAGTGGAGCTCCATGGCTTTGAGCAGGTGGGTTTTTTTGTCGCTCAGGACAGCTCCAACCTCCTCGCACACGGCCCTGAGCTCTGAGCATTTGGGCATGATGGAGTCTATGGCGTAGTGGGAGTTCTCGATCAGTGTGTCTCCTTCAGAGGCCAAAGCCAGAGCCCGGTCCAGTACCTCCTGCCAAATACCGGCGCGAGCGAGAGAGAGAGAGAGTGAGAGAGAGAGAGAAAGAGAGATACTGTAAATAAACTGTTAACGTCTGTATGGGACATACTTTATAAATTAGGTTCCTTTTAGTCAGCTTAGACAAATTCAAAGATCGCCATTTCTTTCAACTACTATTTTTCTGCTCCACGCAGAATTTCCACATTAGCGCTGTATTAACTTGATATAATGA
The DNA here is from genome assembly GCA_003987875.1 of Clarias batrachus. Taxonomy (NCBI): domain Eukaryota; kingdom Metazoa; phylum Chordata; class Actinopteri; order Siluriformes; family Clariidae; genus Clarias; species Clarias batrachus. The sequence continues at coordinate 1,001,805 of QMIH01000044.1, forward strand.
TCGACTCCGAATGCTGAAATGCATCATGAGTTCAATCAGTTTCAGTCTGGAAGTGCAGCTACTAGACCTGTCACAATTATAACATAATCCTCTTATCAGGATTAGTTGGGCTGATCAGGATTAATCATTGGATCGCTGAACACTGATTTTGAACACTGATTTGTATACATATAAACACTCCTCATTAATAGTAAGCAAATAATTTTTTCTTGCAGCAACATATTTAAATTATTTTTATTGTTAAAAGCTTTAAACAATTAAATGTCTAATTATATATCCATGTTTTTATTGAGAAAAAAAAATTCTAACATATTTTTAAAATAGATTTTACATCAAAGGTAATAAATACAATATCAAAATCAGCTGGAACTGTACATTTAAGAATTTTTTCTTGCAGCAACATATTTAAATTATTTTTATTGTTAAAAGCTTTAAACAATTAAATGTCTAATTATAT
>QMIH01000044.1:1007558-1021420 GCA_003987875.1 Clarias batrachus
GGGGGGGGGGGGATGCGATCATGCAATTAATAGAATGGCTAATATAAAGCCAATATTACTGACAGAGAAGGAGTAAAGCTTCATAAGTGTGATTCCACCAACAACAACTATTTATCAAACACACACACCAAAAAGGAAACTAGTGTTCTGCAAATAGTCGCCTTCCAAACATACTCTATTACATCTGCTTAAAATTTAAGTACATTTAATTATTTGATCACTTTTATCCATGGTGCAGAAAAATCTCTTTGCTTACTGATTTTAACACTAGACAGTGGCAAGACAAAAAAAAAAAAAAAAAAACATTTGTTATACTTTTATACTATTAACAGCCTCAAGTCTTGGCTTTTGGAAACATGTATATTTTAGTAAAATGTGTTCATGCATCAAAATGATGCATTCATATTTTATTTACTTCATATAGTACTCAAATGTGTTTAAATATTAATAAGCCAGGAACTGTATGCAGCGACACAAATGCATTATTTAACAAAAAAGTACTTGTTGCTCTGATTGAGCTTTCTATAAAAACAATATTTATTGTCAATTATAAGGAAACGCAACATAATAATTTTAACATAAGCTTGAAAGTTAAGTTTAAAAGGGTGCAGTGGGCTTTTACAAGCTTCTAATTAGACAAATGTTGTAATTAAGAGTTAATTGTAGTTATCTTTTGCTCTAGATATCGAGAGAAATTAAAAGCAACCTAGCCAATATCCCCCTGGTGACCCGTAGCACACCAGATAACAGACCAGATAATCATACAACTTGGCACAAGTTTTAAGCCGGATGTTCTTCCTACAACCTATTTCATTCTATCTGGGCTTGGGACTGTCACTAAGGGTTCACTCTATCCACTGGCTGGGAATCAATCCAGTCAGGTGAAAAGCCCATCACTAAGCCACAAATGTCCCCTCTACAAATGGTCGAAAAGTTTAATCTGAATTGCAAGACAACAACAAGAACTGAATGATTCCTTTATCACCATGGCCTGAAAGGCTGCAAAGAAAAGAACCCTAGTCTAAGACTAGGATTGAAAAAAAGGCCAGGCTAAAGTCTGCAGGTGATTTCCAAAATGGAAGAACTAGGTCTTGTGGAGGAGCACATTCATGGTCAGATGTATAAAAAATTTAAATGTTTGACCATAATGATCAGCACTGTACTGTATACTGTATATGGAGGAGAAATGATGAGGCTTTTAAACAGAAGAACTTTGAAGCATGGGGTCGGCGGCACCGTTTTGCTAGGGGCTGATGCATGTCAGAAAGCTAACCTCATGAGGAAGGCAGATTTACATAGAAACAAAAAATAAATTGATCCAGCAATTTTGAAAGCATGCTTAGTTGGACTACCAAGATGATGATCCTAAGAATACTTTAAAAATGTTACTAAATGTTAGAGTTTGATGTACCGTGTTGAGTTTGAATGTCTTTAGCTTGACAAACATTATGTAGACATTTGAGCTGTACATGACGATAGCAAGAAATTATTTTGTGAATGATCTACGTACATATTGAAATACCTCATCCAGTCTTGGATTATGTTTTATAATGTATACAGTCTTATGCAAAAGTTTAGGCACCCCTTGATAAATAACAGATTTTGGTGATTTTGTAAATTGAAAAATTAAAATTTATATCAAACATTGATGCATAGTTACTTCTTATGCCATAAATTGAACAAAAATAAAAAATAAAAACATTATTATGATGCACTGTGCAAAAGTTCGGGCGCCCTAAGAGTTCCAGAGTCTCAGATTCTTTTTTACAAGGTTTCAGACCTTAATCAGCTCGTTARATCTGATGCRTGGCAAMWGCYGTCATTAGTAAATGCCAATTTCAAAGCTTTACAAATACTTTGACTCATCAAATCTTGTGTACACACTTGCAGACACTCAACAACCATGGGTTCCTCCTCTAAGCAGCAAGTTATTGATGCCCACAATGCAGGAGAAGGTTGCAAGAAGATAGCAAATCATTGTCAGCTTGCGGTGGCCACACTGTAAGTACGGATCATTGCGACTGACAATGAGTTTCAGTGTAGTGATTACATTTCCAATCTTTTAAACATTCAAACATGTTTATTTTTTTTGCCGAACCACGTAGGTGAGATAGGGGCATAAGCCACACAGTGACCTATGAATGATTCAAACATAAGAAATAAATCTAATTTAAGGCAACCAGTGAGAAACAGGTGCAGATGATGACAGATGATCAGGACGGTAATTAATATATGCGATGCTGAACAGTGAGCCGCTGGAACAGACGAGAGGAAAAATGAGGTTTTTACATAAACAAGCAATTTTTAAAAATGTATTTTTACAGCCAGTCGCAGTAAAAATATTTGTCCTCATTTTTTTTTTAAGTTGGTCTTGTTTTGTTGAGAATTTCCTGTTAAAAACTGATCAATCAAAAACAAGACCTATTTTTAAATGTCTAAAAGTAATCAGAACCTCTCTTCCACATCCTCACCAAATCACGTTATATATATTTTCATATTATTATTATTATACTGTATATATAATATATGATAATATCAGCACCATTTAACCAAAGCGTATAATTATTAGAAATTTGGTCTTTTATTCCTGCCATATGTGACTGTATTAAATAAATCCCCCCCACACACACACACACACACACACACGCGCACACACACACACGCGCGCACACACGCGCGCACACACGCGCACACACACGCGCACACACACACACAGTACAAGGGCTGAGTTTGCATTTCTTGTTCCGTCTCGCCGGGAAGAGAATGTAAACACTCACCGGCACCTTCATTTTAAACTCATCCTTGCTGAGTCTAAAGAGGACGTCTGAGAGAGCGCGCTGGAACAGGGTGGTGGGCCGCAACACCAACACCAGCTGCAGGTTTCCTGGGAATGAGCCCTGGAGAAACCCAACACACACATACATACACACACACACACACACACACACACACACACACACACACACACACACACACACACACACAAATTCAAAAATTAATGGCTCTGCTGGATTATGGGTAAGAAACAGTGATGAAGTAAAGCAGTGCAATGGTTTTCTCATGGGAAAACAGTGTTAAAATTTAATCCGACTGTAGTTGCAGTCTGATATATAGTTGCCAAAAAAAACAATTCAAATGATTTATTTCTAACAAACCTTTTGGTTTTCTTGACTTGGAAGGCCATCATTCAACATTCATGGAGTCATGCTTCACTATTACATTACCACAATATTAGCTGTTTCTTTTTAGTCTGGTAATCCCTGCTTCCATCTCAAACACACATTGAAAGAAAAAAAAAAAATCTGTTGCCATGACAACAGACCCTGAAGAACTGCTAGCCCGTGCAACAATGGCCTCGCGGCCCCACTCCCCCCCCCCTCCTCTTCCTCAGTGTGTCTGAACGAATGTGTGAGCACATGGTGCCTCTCAAAGACTCCCCATGCTCACCGACTGTTCATTAAATCCCCTCTCACGGGGCACCATGTCTCCTTAAATATTTATCAGCTGATCAATACGCAGCAGCGGCAGCCCTCGACAGAGACAGAGTGAGAAAAAGAGGGAGAAGGAGAGGGATGGCGTCTGAGAGAAGCGCGTCTCTGTGTTGACTTGATGCTACATACACATTAGATAAGCGTCCAAGTGTCTGTTATCAGTGGCGGTGTTAAACACTGATCCAGGAACGGCGTCAAGGATGTCCAGCTACGATACATCTGTTATTTGATGACAAACACTATGAACGTGTTAAAAAGGGTGTTACGAAGGATGAGAAACGGGCTGAAGAACACATGGTTGGGATCCAAAGGCCACCCTCCCAACCATTCCTCCACCCCAAAACACACACACACACACACACACACACACACACAGTGTTCAGTGCAGCCTGCCATGCTGAAAAACCTCCAGCTCGCTGTTCCTCCATGCACCCTGTGTGTGTGTGTGTGTGTGTGTGTGTGTGTGTGTGTGTGTGTGTGTGTGAGAGAGAGAGAGAGTGAGAGTAAGTAAAGTGTCTGGACAGTGTTATTGTTTGTTGTGATTCTCATTAAGTCATTAGCACGGGCTGGTGTGAGGGCTAACGAGGCTAATTGGTGTGCTAATCATCAGACAGGGACAGGTGTCAGGGAGGACGAGTGTGCAGATAAGGACAGTAATTAACCCCAAAACTGCATCCTGTACACAGCACAGCACAGGGGGAGGGGCGTGGCTCTGGCTCTGTCCTGTTTATTCCGTCTCCTGTTCATTTGTACTCATTATTCCTCTGCCGCACGTTTTCTTTGTCATTCTCTCATCCGTTTTTTTACCCCTGTCCTTTTTATTATTATTTTTTTACCTTCTTCTCCTTTTCTCACTGTGTTGTCTGCCTTCATTTACTCCTTCTCTTTCTTTTCCTTGCCTGTCCTTTCCCTTGCTGCTCACTCTTTTTTCCTTTCCTTTTTTTTAAATTCTCTCATATTCCCTTATTCATGCTCTATTGCTTTCTTCGTTTTCCCCATCCTTTCTTTTTTATTTTCTTCCTTGTCGCTTGTCCTATTTTACCCCTCCCTTCCCTCACTTTCAACATTTTTCGCTCTCTTTATCCAACCCATTATCCTCCATTTCCACTTCCTCCATTACTTCCTCTTTCTTATTTCTCTGCCATTTCTTTCAGATTTATTTTTCTTCTTACTTTTTATTCTTAGTATTCTTTCTTTCCTTAGTGTTTTACATCATTTTGGCTTATTGCATCCTTTCTTCACTTTTCTATCCTTTCTTCAGCTATTTTCCCCCTTCTCACATATTTATTTAATTACATTTTTCTTCATAGTGTTCACTTTTCTTTTTCCTTCTTTCAGTCTTTCATGTTTCCTTCCTTCCTCTTTGAAAAATTCTAAACCTTTCCTTTTTTTATTTTATTATTTTTTTTTACACACAATGTGACTTACAGTACATTTTTATCTCATTATTTATGTGAGAAGTTGAGGGTTAAGGGCCCAATTGTGCTCGAGGGCCCAACAATGAGAACTTGGTGGTGCTGGGGGGGTGGGGGAGGCGGGCAGCGGTTGAACCTGGGACCTTTCAAACTGTTTTTTTTCACTTGTTCATTCTTTACTCCATCTTTTTCTTTCCATTATATTTTCCTTATGTCACCTTTACTTTTTTTTCACTTTTCCAATACACTTAAGTCACAACAAGTACAGTTTATGTGGCGATCATTAACGTACACTCGCTGGCGTTACTTGTGCGTTAAAAGCCGTCTATTCTTCACACTGAACATAATTCAACCGCCCTGGAACAGAAGCAGTGTCCTGACCCCTGACCTCTGATTACCATGACAATGGCGCGCTCCATTTGAACCGATTGGCCACGCTTGCCCTGAACAAGTCATCAGTAACAGCCACGCCGCACGTGTCGCCTCTGTACACAACAGGAATCCCGAGAGCGAGTCGTATCCTATTATTACTTGTAATGTGAACCGGTATTGATGCACGCACTGACAACATGACTCTGATGCGCGCGTGTGTGTGTGTGTGTATTTATGGATGGACACAGAATATGGAGGTCTTATTCACCAAACAGACCTTTTGTAGGCAGCCCGAATGTATAGCAAAGGTGAGTTAAGGGTCTGGTGGCTCTTCCTTCTCCTCAGTCAATCATCCAGCTAATGTCTCTCACTCAGGCTCGTTCTCTTTCACACACACAAACATGCACACACTAACCTATGAGACAGAGGTGAAAGGAAGAGATGGATGAGTGGTGGCTGTGAAAGTGACTGAAAGCAAGATGGAAATGTTGAGGTGCGTGTGTGCGCGCACATGCCATGTTGTGTCTCCAGGGAGCAGCTGCCATCACACTGATATACCAGCACTCTAATCAGCACAAAGACGCTGACGCACAAGAACGCAGAATTCAATTAACGAACAAGCCTAAAAACATGCACACACACCAAAGCGCACACACACACTCACTAACAAAATTGGCTAAATCAGTAGACCCCATATATATGTCTACTTTTGTCACATCTGAACAAACTCCACAAAACCTTTCATCATGGCAAATTAATCCAGTTACCGCCACTTCTCTGACCTTTCCCCTTTCACCCTTGAGCCTGGGACGCTGCCCTGTGCCCTCAATCCCCGCTGTTAAATATCGTCCGGATAGCAGGAACGTCCGTCTTCTCTTTGCCCCGAGCCTGTTTGCACTCCTCCCTGGTGTCAGTGCGGACCGGAGCCAATGACCTGAGGCCAGCCATTATGAGCACGCTTACTATTCCATAGAGAAGCGACAGTGATGGAGTGAGTGTGACTGAGGCCTTCAGCGTATTAACGTTGGTGAGAAAAAGATAACGGGTTTGATTTGAGGCGTCTGGGGAACGAAACTGTCAACGGCGCGAGGACAAGAAGCTGATTTGGCTTGCATTAGATAAACTGGGGAAGGAAAATAACAATGCTGGAGAAAAATACTGATGACTTTTGATGATCAGAATGCTCAATTTATATAATTATAACGCTTCTTAGTATTTAAGACACTTACGCCTTGATTAACAACTAAAATCCTACACACAACACATAAGTCACGAGTTAAGAGGATTTTCCACCTTACTCTTCGACATTTCTTTATTTCCCTTCTGTAAATTCTTGTTTTTTGTTTCTTTTCTAGGCTTTTTATATGTTGCATGCTGTGTGTTTCACAATTGTCTCTTCTTTCTCATGTCGTCAACATTTATCCTTTTATTTACTGTTCATTAACTAAACAATTAACTATTCAAACAATTGCATTCAGTTTCCTTTTTTCTCTTTTTTAATTTTTTTTCTCACATTCTTCTTAGTTTCTTTAGTTCTTTCCCTCCTTTTATTCTCACTTCACCTCCAAACTCTGTTTGTTTCATTCTGTTTTTATTTAATTTTCTTTTCTTTCAAACTAGACAGTGTATATATATACACACAAACCTGTTTATTCACAAATTCATGAATTAATTAATTAATTTATCTTCTTTACAGCTTATCCTGTGTACAGGGTTGCGGGGGGGCTTTGGGTATGGGGCCTGGAGCCTATCCCAGGAGACTTGGGGCATGAGGCGGGGTACACACTGGACAGGGTGCCAATCCATCGCAGGGTCATTAATTTATTCATAATGCATTATTGTATTCAGTTACACATCATGGATGCTAAGATTTGCTTTGGCACTACAGTGATAGAAATCTAATCAACACCTTTTGACCTGCTGGAATGGACAATATGGTATAAAGAGTAATAATAATAATAATAATAATAATATTATAAAGAACATGCATTTTTTTTTCCTCATAGACAAGCTACATTTAGCAACAAAGCCTACTGCAGTCAAAATGCTTCTCCAGCATCTCAAGCAGCCTTCATAACATCATTGCACTTCCTCACAAGGACATTGCGGACATTCCCAACAAGGCACGTCAAGCTTCTCGATCTTGGGATGTTCTGTGCTAATAATCTCCCCTGGGACGGAGTGAAAGCAAAAGCTGCCTAACAAGCGCTTTTAGACGTGGGAAGAAAGGACTGTGATGTGGCTCCCTATAAAGAGCTGAAGGAACCGTCACCGAGATGACGGCACGCCAAAGTCACACTGCAGGTTAAGACATGAAAAGAGCTGTCACCATAAACAACCACTGGGAAATAGAGAGGAGTCTGCAATGGCCGCTTGTTGTGCGTCACATATTTTACTCCAGTAGTCAGTGCTAGTGTAAAATATAACTATTGTTCTGAAATTAGAAACCATGAACATACCCGAGGGTGGTGATATATATTTTAAAATTTAATGTTCATGGTTTTCATAAAGAGGAGGAAATCACACCTTGTCATTATTAAAGTTATTATATTTTACGAGGCCACTGTTCTATCAGTGGAACATTCGGAAGTAGAAATCTATTTAACTACAAAAAACATGGTTTGACTTTTTAAAATAATTCTCATAATAATAATCAACCTTTACTGAGGAGGGTCTGGGCAATTTCATTTAAAGTTCTGATTCAGGAAAAAGTTTGAGAATCCCTCATATACACCGATCAGCCATGACATTACAAGGTCAGGACTCCTCAACACCTCTGGAGCTGTGCTGTGGTGTTTGGCAGCAGATCGTTTAGTTGCTATAGACTGTGAGGTGTGGCCTCTGTGGATCAGACTTGTTTGTTTCGATTAGATTGGGACCTGGCGAGTTTGTAGTTAGACTCATCCGCCTTGGGCTCTATGGTTTATCGGATCAGACCGGGCGGGCTAGGGCTTTGCTCCCCGCATGCATAAATGAGCCTTTGGTATTCGTGATCCTGTCACCATATATAATCGGTAAGGTTAAGATCAATCAATATTATGTAGTGTTAATGTTATGATTGTTTGGTGTGTATCATAGTGTAGGTTTCCATGTATATTAAACGCACTGGAAAAAGACAGACATGTTTTACACACAAATATATTGTAGAATACAGTAACACTACGAGAGTTTTTTAAGATCATGCTTTGATTAAAGCCATCATTTCACTTATCTACTTTATCAGTGCTTTAATTTCACGGGTGAGACTTGCCAGCTGTCTCGAGGGTTTTTAATGCTAAGCCAAAGGTCTACCAGTACAAATACTGGATGCCTAAATTATGAAGCTTGAAGGAATCATGATCTTGGAAGAAAGAGATAGAATGACCTGCATTAACCAATAAAAACTCTCAATAAAACATTTACATTTGCATTTATAATTTTCAACGGTTGCTTTAATATTTTATCACATCATGTATTATGCATGATCTACTATTGCCTACGTCTAGCACCAGTACCGCATATACCTGTTTTTATTATCAGGTTTCATATCTGGTGCTTAATACTATTTCCAATGGCTACTGTTTAAGACACTTAATAACAACACCACATTTATACCCGCATGTACTTTCATATACGTTGCATTTAGCATTCATTTGAACAGATTAATCTGATTTTGAATACTGTTTGGATTGTAGTAGTACAGTTAATATTATGTGCATATTGAAAAAAAAAAATTAATCCAAATTCGGATGTAAGATTCTATATTATACTGTACTTTTAGCTGCCTTATTACATCTATCAAAAGAACTTCAGCACTTATGTCCTTTACGTGACTTTATTTTTACTTTAATTGGATGACATCATGTGTACAGTAAGCAACTCATTTTCAACTAACATTGGCCATAAATACAACTGCACATCCAGGTTGCATTTCACGGCATGAAATATATTATAAATATTAGCATTATTAGTTTATGCCTCTTTAAAAATATTTTTTATATATAAATATTATCATTTGTGACTTATAGGATTTATTTATATTCTTTATATATATTATAGCTTAGTAACTTTTGACCAGTTCTCACATCACCCTATGTATACTGACTATACACTATACAAGATAAACAGTGTGCAATCTACAATCTGTCTTGGTGGTACTTTCCCCATTGCTGCTGGACATCTGGAATTTCCTTTGAATTCAATAATGTGTCCATCTACCAGGACTGTATACAATATTATACATGTTCTTCTATTGAGAAAACAATTCTTACTACATATACATAATGGTGTTAAGTCAACAGAAATGTGACTTGATTTCAGTATGCCAAGGTCCTAACTCTCACAGCATGGGGCGAAATGTTAATCTGTAGCCAATTGTAAGGCATTAGCATGAATTTGCATTGAATTAAAATGCCCTAAAAAGGTGGTGACCCAGGATGGTGAAAGCTCAGGATGAAAGTAGTCTCAAAGCTGATTGATTATTCTCAAGCAAGCTGTAATGTCACTCAAATATCTTCAAATGCCGAGACTGGCGAGTCCTTCGCTACTTTACTGTATGCTTACTGTAAATTGCTGTTTTTGGCTTACAGTAAGGGAAGATGATGCAGTTCTCTGCTGATGTAACTCATTTACCTCAATGTTTGACATGCTTTTCTGCTCATGGCTGTAAAAAGTAGTTATTTAAGGAAAAATAGATTTCCTGCCTCACTGAACAAATCTGTCATCTCTCATCATGCAATGTTTTTCCACCCTCAAAAACGTGCAGGATTTTTACATCCTGTATAAACACTAGATACTGTTATGAAACAGTTAGGAGCAGTTCCTAAAATACTCAAAAAATCGCTAAAAATCAGCACAACTGCAGTATCATAACACAGTTAAAGCCATCAATTTCATGATATTTTCTATTTATCCTGATATTTCAGGTAAACATCAGCCAAAATATCAACCATCAACTGTTGTCTGCATGGCTTAATGGATTGTACCACTGCTTCATGATTGGCTGATTAAATAACAGGAAGAATGGACAGGCTTGGCTTTGTAAAGTACAAATGCAACACAATATTTATTTCGGTGCCACATCCTGAGGATTACCGCTGTAACGTGTGATGATCCTTTTCATACATTCAGACAGGAAGAAAATAATCCGACAATGGTGCCAGGACTGACCTTTCCGTCAGCTGAATGGAAAACGTTCCATGTTTTTCCAGCAGCAGCTGCACTGCTGACAATTAACCACAGCAGACAAAGGGATGAAAGAGAGCGAGATAAATGTCTGGGATAAATTATCATCATTAATGGTCTGTGTTTTTGTCAGAGAGAGAAATTAGGATATTGCTTTTTCCATGCAAATGTGTAATTACAGTAAAACAGGAGAAAGAGTCAACAGTTCCAAGTACAATAATAACAAGGAATTGCTGTAGGCTCAGAAAAAAAACAAACAGAACAAAATATATATTCTGGCAAAAATATTACATATTTCTACAAAAGTAAGCTAGTGGAGTACGACAAAAACACCTTGCACCAGTCTCGAGTGTTAATGTGGTGTTAACAAACCGAAAGCATCAACACACCCAGTGCATGTTTGGAGAATTTATAATCAGCTATCAAAATGTAGTTCACTCGTTATTCTTGTATACTTGCTCATTCATGTGAACACTCACATGCTAAATTATATACACACTGAAGTAAATGCTACACTCATCCACGAAAAGTGCTTAAAATGCAGATTTAATGTAGACTGCCTGATGTTTTCAATTTGATGTAATGAAATAATTAAATTAAAGCAAATCATAATTGCATTTAGCCCCTTTTGAATCCACTGCTTTTTTTCCAGCTTCACACACACACACACACACACACACACACACATAGTATTACTTCATCTAACATTTGTAAATAAAAAAAGGAAGTTGTAGTTAAAAATGAACACTTCTTTTTGATTATTACGTTTGATTAGATTAAGCCTCCAAGACTATTTGATTCAATACATACAGTAAGAAATCCAAGTGGAACTAACATTCACGATAGATCAGCAGTGAACAAGCATCATGACTACAAAGTATATCCAGGTGTAGAAAAACCACAGAAAAACTGTGCTTAATGAAAACTGTCAAAAAAAAACAACAACTAAAAAACTAAAAACTAAACAAAAAACTTATACTTGACAGTTCCAAAGTATCTAGAGTAAAATGTTCTTGGTAAAAAACAATCTGAGCATGTGATCCTTCTGTACATTATAAGTTAGATTTCTGAGCTGCAAAGTACCAGGGAAAATATTCAGCCAATACATATGAACCTAGAATTTGGAATGAATTCTTTAGTCATATTAGTAACAAAAGCAAAATTTATCCAACTCGCTACTTTCAAAAAGTAATGTTCAAAGTTTAACCTGCTAGTTTCTTTAACAGGCTAATGTGCGAAATTTTAATAGCTAGCTAATTGAACATCCAGTTTACAAACTTTTACCAGCTATCTATTTAAATGAACTAGCTAGATAATTTAACAAGCTAATGTAAAAAAAAAAACTACTAGTTTGCCAACTGTACAAGCTGATTTACAAAATGTAACTATCTAGCTAGTCACAAACTAATCCATAAAACCTTATTAGCTACCTAATTTAACAAACTAATCCACAAGCTCTAACTAGTTATAGCTGTAACAATTTTAGAAAAAACATACCTAGCCAACCATTTTACAAAATTAAATGCACAAAACCTAAGAAGCTAATTGAACAATTTTAAAAGGTATACTTTTATTAACATTGGAGACGAAGGAAATAAAATAAGATAAAATGTAATGAAACTTAAGTAAATGACAAATTTTCTAAAATAATCTGACTTAGTGCTTCAATCACCATCATACAGCCTACAAAAAATAAATCTCCTGGGTGTACAGTAGCCTGTATTTACTCCATTAGCTGAAATGAGAATCATTACTGAAGTTTCTCAACGCTGTTAATCTGATTAGCCCAGTAACCTCTTCCCTACTGACTGAGTAAACTCACTCACTCACTTCCACACACACTAAATGCACACGCACACTGTCAGACTTCCACACAAATCCCATGTTACACCCCCTGTGGTTTCTAATCTCTTTGACGGCTGAACAGGTCCACTGAGAGTAATCCCACTAAACCCATAATCAGGACCATCTATATTATCCTCACTCAGCAGTGAACCGATCTCTTTACCGTACACCTGCACCATCGCCATGATTCTTTTTGTTCGAATATTCCAGCCTGCTCCTTTTGTGTCCTTGGGACAACCGTTTACATTGACGGTACGTTGCTTTTATGTTGATTGAGTCGAGTTAAAGGCTTGATGGCACCAGGTTTCTCACAATCTGCTGATCAGTAGATCAGTTTTTTCTCCTTTTACCCCTAGTTTTAATTACCTGCTCACTCTATCCTAACAACACAAGGGAAACAAAGCAGCTAACACGTGCTTCCTCTGAGCCATGTCAAGCCCAAGAAGCCAGCAAGTTGTATCTTTTCACACAACTTCTCATGCTGCGGCACACTCGGATGACAGTGCTATCTACCCTCTTCTGCATTCCCGAGCACACAGATGATTGACAGGGACAGCTCTGGCCTCACTCAGATTTCGAGCTTTTGATCTCTTTATGGTAAGGTGAACACTTTTCAGCTGCATTTTTGTGACACCTTGGTGCTAGTTGTGAAAAACTAAATTTAACTAACGCGCTACTTTCAAAGTAATGTTCAAAATTTAACCTGCTAGGTTCTTCAACAGGATAATGTGCAAAATTTTACTAGCTAGCTAATTAAACATCAATTAGCTAGCTAACTAAAAATCTTACTAGCTAACTGAAAATAAATAAACCTACTAGTTTGTCAACTGTACAAGCTAATTTACAAAATGCAACTATCCAGCTACAGTAAGAAACTATTTTTGTGGTTGTTGCTAGTTGTGCATTATATCATCTACATGTTTGCTTCCTGAGTTTCACTGCTGATTTAAGTCAAATTTGAATGTGAAATTCAGTGAGGAAATCTAAAAAATAAAAAAAGCAAACAGGTTTTAAGGAACTTGTACTTGACCAAACAAGAAGCTAACATTTATAAAAAATAAATACTGAATGAATTGAATATATTGTGGAATTGATATAAATATATTATGAATTTGAAATATTTGTGCCAGTGAAAATTCTGTTTGGCTGCTACAGTAGGTTTGGAAATAACTAAATACAACACCTTTCGGCCTCTTTTTGTATGTAAATACAGCAAACATCACAGTTTTATTCAAGCAATCAGTTATTACAGCTATTATTAACTAACTAATGAGTCTTCCTAGAAAGACATGTGTCGCCTGCCCAATGAAATTGTAACAATGTCTAAAAGCTGTACAGTTAAAAAGTGATGTAATCAGGAAGCATACATGTTCTAGAGCACATCTACACTACAATAAAGGTTCTGTGGAGGATTGGTTTAATTCCCATTAATCCTTTTTGGAAGTGGTAGTGTGAAAAATAGGGTGCCTGTGACGGACGATGCTGATGTGAAACGGCGGATAGTGATCCCTGTGTGCCCCAATGTTTTACAGGCAGACACAATGAACAAAAAAATGACTGCAGTGTTTTTTTTTTT
>QMIH01000044.1:1021719-1046263 GCA_003987875.1 Clarias batrachus
CACACACACACACACACACACACACACACACACACACACACACACACACACACTCAATTGTTTTAACCATCTGGATATTTATAGACACAGGCTTAACATGATGAAACTCCTACATCATGTCAAAATATTCCAAACGCGACCCATATTTCTCACTAACCTCTATGGAGGACTAAAGAAGTCAACAACAACAACAACATTACAGCATTTTATGAAGGACAACACAGAAAATCCAGTAGATATTCTGTTATTATAGATTATTTCTCAACATTTTCCCAACTATTTATTTACTGAAGAATCACACTCCATAATCTAGTTACACAGAAATTACTTCCTTTTCTCATTTGCATCACAGTGAACTTTTCTGTTTCTTTCTCTTGAAGGTAATAAATCAAAAACTGACGCTTGAGAGAAAGCCCTGAACACTATCCTGTGGCAGAGGATGTACAGTAGAGTTACAGCCTCACCTCTGATTGTTACAAAGCACTGTCACTGGAGACTCCTTCAAACAGTGTGAAATAAACACCTACTTACAGCAAACTACACCACATTACCAAGGAAGCCATGTTTTAATTATTGGATACGTGTTTACTATAAGCTTTCAGGTACATGAAACTTGTACTGTAAAGTCGCTGCGAGTTAGTTGTTACTTTGGAAATTATAACAAAATAAAATCTCTGTAAGAAGATCCCCTTGTAGCACCTTGTAATCCATCAACAACAGTCTGTTTAATATAGTCGCACATCTTGTAGTTACTTGTGCATTATAGCACAATCGATGGCAATGATCTGAAAGTGGAATTCATGAGATCACAGAAACACAGCATTGCTTAGCTTAGCTTCTAGAGTTTAGCTGTTTTTTTTTTTTTTTAACATTAGAGGTCATAAATAATATGCGATTTGCAATGTTAACATGTGGTCAATTATTAAATATCCCACTCCTCTATAACTGATATAGTTATATAACGTATAACAAATGTGTCCACAAATGCAGCGTTCATTAAATATCACATTTTTGGTGTTTTTTGGTTCATTAGTTCTAACCTAATGCTGTTCTTGTCTTCATCATCTCCACATTATAAATCCTGTCATGAACAGTAACCGAGCGCTATGCAGACATTCATCATCCATTGCTGAAACACACACACACTCACCGCGATGCGCAGTAGTGTTCCCTTCACCGATGCCCATCTGTCTTGCCTGCGGTCGATGATCAGGATGAAGCCAACTCCTGACGCGCTGAGGCTACGGAGCAGAGAGGCATGGTCACCATGGCAGCACGGACATCTCTCTCATCTCGCATCACACACATCACATTCTTACACACGAGCACACAGATGTACAGTATCTATTACTAGTACTACTAAATGCACAGTAGCTTCCAATATTAATCCAGTCCTTCTTATCTATACAAGATCAAAAATCTTTCATGTTTCCAAAAAGCCTTAATCGCACGCACAGATCGTAACCGTAGAGACGTGGCCTAGAGATGCTTAGCTGGTTGATACGTCCATCACCAAGGAGAGAGGATGTTCGCTCCTTTGACAGGCTCGTGCTGTTTCACCATGGTTACCGAAAACGTCCGTCCTGGAAAGAAATTTCGATTTTGGTGCCTTTTCGAAGCAAACTGATGAAAGTCTGTAATCCTGTCCCAGAAGGTCGATGAAAAAAATCCACACGTACTTTTTTTTCCCCCTTCACTGTGTGCGAAGGTTCTCATATGTGTATGTTGCTCTGTATCTCTCCAAATCCTGTGTTTATGGCTGCAGTAGCACTGAATTAAAGCACCAACGATGAAGGCAGTGCAACCTGCTCCCCGCTCAATCCAGCAGCCAATACAGAAGACTCAGGAGCTCCCTCAGAGCCAATCAGGGTACAGCATGGTCGTGACAGACAGCGCAGCTTGCAGGCTCAAAAGGCTGAATTGCTAATGAGCGAGGCAGGGAGGGGAGGGAGAGAGTCAGGGAGGGAGGTGTCTCAATGATAAAAAGGTGGCGAGCAAGGAAGGAACTGCTGATGCCCTTATATTGTTGCCGCCATGATAGTAAAACACATACACATGATGCACACACCTCTCTTACTCCTCTAAAACCTGAGTTTTTTTTTTCTTCCCTTCATCCCTACTATAGCTACAATTTCTTTTAAACCTACTGTACCACATTGTATCTTGCATCCCCCCCTCGTCTCTTTGCCCTCTTGTTCCTCACACTCCACTGCCCTGCTGGAGGGGAAAAACACAGAGGGGGAAAAAAAAAAATCCAAGGAAGGGGGAGATGCATTCTCTCATCATTACGGGTAGCGACGCTCTCCGAAGGCGCAACATGGCACAGCCATCCTGACTGATGATGTGCCTCCAGAGCAACAAGATTTCACTGATTAGTATTCATTAACCTCTAATCAGAGTCAGAAAGGCATGTACAAGAGCAAAAGGGCTCCAAGCTGCACAGAATCTGCAGAGTTTCACGGTTTAAAACAATACAGTGTTAAATAACCGTCGCATATTCAGAAGGTTGGATATAAAATCTGCATTTGGATGTTTTTGTTATTTGATGTTCTAAACAGCGGCATGATCACTGATCAGAGGTGGGTTGATTTGAGGATTTCAGGAATCTCCTGGGAACTCAAATACCTGCTCTTTACAACCATGATGAGCTGAAGAGCATTTTAAACACAGATCACTTATTCTATTCGGATGTGAACATCATTTCAAGCCCTTCAGCTATATCTGTGTGACTTTATGCTTTGTGCTGCTCCCACAATACTGGCTGATCAGATAAATGCATGAATGAATACCAGTTCAGGTGCACGGGTATCAGTGTTCTTAGGAACGTGAACCTTTATGTTATCTTGTGTTTTTTTTTACATACTATTACAATAATACAGTAAAAGTACATTGTATTCATGATTGCATTTGGGGTAAAAAAAAAACATGAAACCTTATTGTGCTGGAGTTCTTGTTGTGCTGAGCTTATGTTAATACATTTTTTACATACTGTAGGTCCTAGGCACCTAAGAAATCTAAAAGCTAATCAAATATTAACGATATTAACATCATGTGGACTTCTTTGACTTACACCTTTCACTAATAAATATGCAAGTACGTTTGCATACTTATTAAAATTCAATTTAATTCAATTCAAATTCTATTAACATTTTTTAAAAAGAATTCTTTAACCTTGAATTAACCTCTACCCACTTAATGAGATAATTATCCACCTCTTGTTAATCTGCATCAGGAGCAAAAAGGATTAAAACCTGTAAAGAACAAACAATCTTCAGAATACATAAATCATTCCTACAGTATGTATTCAATTTATTGGAGTAAATTGCAGACAGAGTGTTTTTTTTTCTTTTTTTTACCCAAAGATATCCTGTCTCTCTCTTTGTTTAGAGGACTCATTTACAAAAGCACCACCAAATTAAATCTACATAAGCGTCCTGGAAAACCTCAGGCAATTAGACCCTCCCTCCTTCTATCTCTGTGTGTTTCGCCTTCACACCCCCTCCTCCCTCCTCCGTCCTGCTTTCACTGGTCTCTATTCCCATGAGACAGCAATGGAGGAGAGCCAGACAGAAAGTGGGGGAGCAAGAAGGTGGGGGAAAAAAGCATTCCATAAGCAAAATTCCAGGCTGGGACAAGAACGAGGGTTTTTATAATGAATAGTAGATATGAATATTAAACATTAAAATCACCATGAGCGAGACGTCCCCTTCATTACACCATGAATACAATAAAATATCAGATTATTAACAATGCGAATGTGTGCAAAGGAATGCTACTGTAAGTACGTTCAAGTTCAGATTCTCTCATGGGTCATGTACTAAAGATCTGAATCACCTTCAGGATGTAGTTGCTTTTGTTATTTATTCAATCCAAACCGTGTACGATACAATAAACACACGTGCAGTGACCTCTGCTGGCAAAATCGCAAATATAAATGAATTGTGCATCCTACAGTATATTCCAAAGCAACATTACATCCACTTAATGATGATTAGAATACACTGTATACAAGTTACACAATGGAAAGACAAAATTATCCACTTAACTTTGTTCGTAGTGGAAAAGAAATTAATTTCATTTTGGAGAATGTGAAATAGACTGTATTCAACATGAAATTCTATTATATGGTCATATCTAACATTAGACTAGGGAAATTATTAATTATAAGACTGGGATGTTATTAACCATTTCTTTGCTCATATTTTATGAACAACAATCAGCTACATATTCTGTCTTACGAAATGCAGAGACGTGAGATGTTACATGCTTCCTTTGCGTTGTCATGCCACGGTAGTATTACTGAATTCTGTTAACGTGATCAACAGAAGCAGACGATTGATCATTTGTAGTAAAGACGTGGGGAAAAAATTGGTTAAGTTACGCATCGGCATTCTTTTGTGCGGCCACAATGACTCTAGAATAGATTTTTTTAAAAAATTGTATATACTGTACATCTTTGCATTTTAGATGGTTAAATGTCGCTGTTCCACTTTAATCCTACAGGTGGTGCACTCTAGACTATTCACACACTGGCAGGCAGCACAGCATCCTGTGCTGTAGGAGTGAATTAAAAGCTACATTTATTTAGAATTGTAGCAAAATCTAAAACAAAAAAAAACATAATTAGAACATTTACTGTACAAGTGGTGATAATCATAGAATCGCAAAACAAACCGAATCGGTACCTGGGTATCGTCATAATATTGTAATCTCACAAACAGTGCAAATTGGGCCCTCTTGTCCTTGTCAGGGTTTGAACCTATAAACTTCTACTCACAGGGATTAAATTACCAAACTGGGTATACCTCCCCTACTGTATAAAGCACCACATTTTCATCGTGCACAGTTGGTTTCAACTTAAACCAACAGCTACATAAATGTTTAACATCATCTGCGAGCTCTAGGTAACACCCAGGAATCCATATACAATATCTAACATTCACATTTATAATTATACAAGACTAATTAAGGAAGTGAATAGACACCTGGGAACGCTGGTCAGGTACGTCAGCACGTTGTGGAACTCCTCCTCCTGCAGTTCTGCGAATGTAGGAAACTCTGGGAAGATGATGATGGGGCTGCCGTTCTCCCCTCGACCACCTGGGACAAAAAAAAAAAAAAAAACATTGTTAATTCCTTCTTAAAATCGGTTGATTTACACAGTTTATACTAATGTTAACGGATGAAGTCAGACAATTGTGTGTTTCAGCAGTGTTGGCTTTCTGCAGTAACTAAACCGGCCACCAGAGGGCACTCACTCACATCTCTACCATTCAGCCTCTGTATACAGCTGTGTGAAGGAGAAATGAGAATATGGAGGGCATGATAGTGAACAGTCTCGCAATATCAAGCGAAACCTGTTTACTCAAAGCAAATTGCGCAGAACACCACACACACACACACACACACACACACACACACACACACACACACACACACGCCATAATGCGTGAGTGAGTGATGACAGTGGGTTCTCTCAGTTATATGTTTGCCTTAAGAGAGGTCTTAACTCTGTGGTAGTCACTTGGGATTAATACCATCATCCATCATATTAACGTGGGTGTTGACTTGCCCAAAGATGGATTTAGGAAGTATTTAATCATCGTAAAAATGGCAATAAATACAATGGTCACCATAGGCCTCCACAGTCCCTAGTTGGAGGACAGAGGTTCCTAGATGGATTGATGGACAACACTAGCGTGGGTGCTAGCTAGGCACATTTGTATTCAAACAGTAAGTATATGTAAACATGTTGTATTTCTTAAAAAACACTGACATTTAAATATCTGTTTAGCATTTCAAAACCATTCCTTATGCTGTTTGCTGTCCGAAGCGGATACTCCCTGGACAGGGTGCCAATTCATCGCAGGGTGCACATACACACAAACGCACACACACTCATTCACACACTACGGGCAATTTGGGAACGCCAATTAGCCTAATCTGCATGTCTTTGGACTGTGGGAGGAAACCGGAATACCTGGAGGAAACCCACCAAGCACGGGGAGAACATGCACACAGAGACAGGAATCAAGCCTAGTCGGGAATCAAACCCGAACCCTGGAGGTGCAAGGCGACAGCGCTAAACACCTTGTGAGCAGTGATGGAATTAAAAAGAAGTAATTTGATCACAGTTTTAAATTAATTTTAACCAGTTAGGTTTGGGAAAGAGTTGAGGGAAACCTGACACACACAGGACTGTAAACCTATGATTTCAGTTCATATGTAAATTTGACTGTCTGCTACAATAAACAATATGATTTGATTCACTTTTGCCTTCTGTCATTTATTTGCAAATTAACAGTTTGACAGCAAAACAAGAATTTCAAACTTTCACTCTTTTTGGTAAATGATTGTCAGCTGGCACACCTAGTCGACTATGACAAAACATTTCTGTTTTTAGAAACTTTTAACTTTCACTAGTACTGTTGTTGCTTCATTTGGGAGCCATGATGAACTTCAGTCCTTACAAAAGTAATATTTCAAAAAGAAAATTAAAGAAAGAGATAATGATATAACCAAACTAAGATTGACATAAGATTTTAGCATTTGTTCTTTTTAACATCATTGCAACTCAAAGAAACAATACACATCAGCTTGGAACACTTCTAGCTCTCTTAAAAAAAGCTGCGATCAAACTGCGATACAAAAAGTGCAGAAAAAAGACGATCATGAACATTACAGGCAAACTGTCTTACTAGCCAATTAACTCATTCACCAATCAAGTAAAAAATATTCAATCATGATTTACACTGTAAATTCTTGAGTTGCCCTGTTTAGATAATGATCCACTTATAATTGCCGCCACAAATTACAATATTTGAAGCATTGCCATGTAATATAATGCATCTAAACTAAATTGTTGATTGTTACACAGCACTGAATCGCTTCCACAAGCACGGACACGTGGGAACTGGAACATTTCTGACCTCGGGATAGGAAAAATCCATTTAACTTAACAGTGAATTTCTCAGGAAGTGCGGCTTCTTGAACTTTGAATTTGGTGACGTCATTTCAAGATAGCAGTGCTTACTACAAAGTAAGAACAGAAATATTTTCTTTATCAGCTTTATGTTGAATTATGATAAAGAATTATAGATCTTTTTTATCGTCAGCATTTTAGTTCTGATCCAAATGATCTACTTTTAACCATTCGAGACCACAATGTCCTAATATGAGTTGAATCGTACTTATATCCTTGTAAGCTCCTCATATGAGGAGATCACTGTTGTGCTAAAACTCTTCCTGTACAAGGTACACACTGAGTCTGGATCTCATGAGATTAAAATGAACAAAAACTATTTCAGAAGGTGTTTTAAAACGTATTTGAGGGTGAACAAGCACTAGCATGCTGAAACAGTCCCGTTCACGAGTCGATCTTTTCTTTATGAATGTTCAGAGGAACATAAAATTATTTTACGACAATAAACATGTGTAGACGTACATTTAAATTATTTTCCATTTTAACTGCAGTCGCCTAGTTACATGATGACACGTAACCCGTTAGGAGGAAGTTTCATGGACTGCGGAAAAAAGCAGGTCTTGGATGGGAAGGTCATTTTCTATACTATAAGGAAGCATTGCTGCACTGGCGTAATTTATTGCTTAGACTGTCGAACTCTCACACACACAGTCGACTGAGGATCTTTCCTCATCTTTCTGGTCCCCCGCATGTTATAACACCACCCTCTGCCAAACTCGCAATGTCCTTGGTGAAAATAACGCTGCTGTCCTATTCATCATTAACACTGCAGAGCCCCACTGTTAGAAGTGTGTGAATGTCTACGTGTTCGTGTGTGTCAGAGAGGCGCAAACGCAAGGTCTATTTGGCCTCTGCTCTGGTTCCACACATATACAGTAGATATACACAGATGGGCTGGCACACATGTTTCACCACTGAACAAACCGCTTCCTGTTAGCATAGCGAGAATGATGTAAACTTCATTTACGAGATGAAACACAGATCAAAGGCGGTGGAGAGAGAAGAGCGAGAGACCAACCACGAAAAGCGAACTGTGTTATATAAACACACCGTGAGACTGGCAGGGGAAGTCTGTCATTTACCGTGGGTGGAGGAGCAAGGCAAGATCAGTGGTCAGTCTCTGTCTCTCTCACACACACACACAGATTTAAAAGCAAGTACAAACCACACCGCAGAAGCAATTATAAACAGAGTGTGCCTAGAGTGCAGGCCACAATGGCTCCAGTTCATAGCAGCGAAATAGAGACACATCATTAACAGAGCACCAAGCGCAGATGATTTATCTTAGAAGCAATAATGAAAAGACAGACCGCTGGTGAAAATATAGAGACCTTGAATTCCAAGATGCTTGCAGTACAAACGCATGCTGCTATTTCTGAACCTGTAGACGTTCGATCTCATTGCCGACGGCTTGGCTGCACACAGTGTCATGGAATCCCTGAATAATTCAGGATGACTGAAACTGAACCATGTCCTAACTGGGACACATGTAGGTATCGGACTTTGAGTCGGTTGCTTTGTGTACGTGGTAGTGAACTGTGAACCGGGTCGTTTAACGGCTTCGTGGACTATACAGTACATCTCTCTCAGGACAATGGGTACTGTAGCAGGATAGCCTTCGAAAAACATGAACAGTCCTAGTCAGAAAAATTTGGACGCAAGTTTGGATTTAGGTATTTTTAAGACACGAAGGTCAGCTGTTCTGGAACAGATCTCGCTAGAACAGTATTGTCAAGTGCATTTGCAAAACCATTCAAGCACCATGATGAAACTGGATCTCATGAAGACCTTCCCAGGAAAGCAAGACCAAAACGTACCTCTGCTGCAGAGAAGTTCATTTAGAGTCACCAGCCTCAGAAAATCACCAGTTAACCAATTTAAATGCTTCAAGCATATTTACAGTAATATAAAAAATCAGGAATGATTATGGAATTAAAATGTGTGAAATCTTTATCTGTAATACATTAATGCATGGTATCTAAGTGTACAGTACATACTGTATATAGAGTGAACTTTCTCTTTTTTTCTAACCTACAGTAGTGATTGTCTTGGATTTCCAAACAATGCTTCTAATGCACTTTGTCTGCTTTATTTGTTTCAACCACATACTCAGAAGGCAAACTTATTGTATACAGTATTTTGCAATAAAGTATACAATAAGTATTTGTCTTTTGTATACTGTATTCGGTGCAACATTGACAACAAGATTCTTTGCAGCAGTTTGCAGGTTTGCGTACAGTACGAAAGATGTCTGATGCTACATGAGCTAGGAGTGAAACATCTGAGTCTTAATCTGAAACCTGGATTTAAACCACACTGTCAGGTTATAAACCTTTATGGATGCTGTATTGCTTATACATATTTGAATTGCTGTTGAAAAAAATGGTAGCTACCCGCTATTCTATAAACAATTCATAAACGATAGGGGCAATTTAGACTCCACCTTTAACTAAACATTATTATAAGCCTGGTCTAATTGGATAATAGAATGTACTGTAGTGTACCATATATGAAAAACAAAAAGGAAATGCAGAAAAAACATATTAGGCTAGACTTTTTATAAGTAGAGTAGTGTACAGTATGTTTAGAATTTAAACCGATAAGAACATTCACTCTTGTTGCATGCGATCAACTGTTTGCACAGTATAGCATCGCCTTTGTGCTTACGTTAGTGAATTAATATATATATATATATTTTTTTTTTCAAAAGCATGTTTCTTTCCTTCCTGATTTCCTGAAGCTTATATTAACTGTTAATATTGTTGATTCTGGTGTAGACTGTTGATTTCTGGTATAATGTACTAGAGTTTTTTATTCTACACTTTTGTAAGCGTCCAGACAGTTATAAAAACGACTTCTAATATCTTGGAATAGCTAAAACCCCTACATGATGGACTCCGTGTATGAACGCTTTTATAAATAAATAATGCAGACTATGGACTCCGAACCCCAATGACATGACACACAGCAAAATGAATTTGCCCTACCTCACATCAGCATGATCTATAAATACACTTCTGTATGAGATTTAGTCATGACTAAGAACTGTTACGAGCTCAGATTTCCCTTCTAGGGGCTGATCATATGTACTGTATGTAGTATCTTCAGTACAATATAATGATCATGCATAAAATGTGAGGGAAATACAGTGAACAGTGTTAGCAGCTCAGTGTGCATTGCAGTTCTTCTTTTCTCTACAGATCCTGGTCACTTCCTCTTACTCAAAGACTAATGTTCAGCATCATGAGAGGGTCTTGTAAAGTGATAATGAGCAGCTGGGGCAGCTGGGGGATCGGTCTCACCTGACAGGAAGGCGAATCCTTTCCTGAGGTCAGGGCTGATGTCTGCTGCGCACAGCGGACTCGTCTCCTGCTGCATGATCTCATCTGGAGGGAAGAGACAAAGACAGAGACACAGAGAGAGAGAGAGAGAGAGAGAGAGAGAGAAAGGTTTAGTACGGACAATGTGATTCTATTAAGAGTCACACCTGAGGCTTATTCATGCTGGGTACAAAAATAGACAGAAAACAAGCTGTAATTTAACCCTACTGTGAAGAAAAAACATTCATCTTATTTTTTGCATTTTGTATATACCTGAAGGGGAGAAAAAAAACAGCAACTGACTGAGACAGGAAGTAAACAGCCAGGTTTAGTCGTGTGGCGAGAGAAATGGATTACTGTAAGCAGATTTACAGGCTCCTGTAAAATGCAGTGTGGCAATCTGACTGTGTAGGTGTGCGCTTGTGTGTGTACCAGTTTGCCCGCATTAAAGACAGCAAACACTGACAACAGCTGCAGAATAAAAGCACACATAAAACACTTTGAACACACACCTGGTGGACAGAATATCACAGGAGATAGTCATTTTTATTTCACACACATGCTGCGTATGAGTTATGCTCTTCACTGGAGGCTGTTAAATTGACCCTTGGAGCTAAAGGCTGGTTGAAGCATGCTTGCATGTTTTGTGTCATGATGCAGAGAGGGATTATGGGTAAAGCATGGCTTGAATCAAGTACGAAGTGAATAGTTTTCCTGGCATCCTTCAAAGCAATGTATTCAGTAGCCCCTCTATTCAGTTTGTCTTTCTTTCCATCTCTTTCCACAGTATGTGTATACTACAATATATATTTTCTGTATATCTACACAAATCAGCCATAACTTTACAACCAGTACCATTAAATCCACCTAGGTTATAGGTTCCCCTTGTGCCACCAGGGTGGCTCTGACCTCTTGGGGCAGGACTTCACTTTCCACAAGCACTCTGCGAGTGTGATGTGGTGGCTTCCTAGGGTTAGATCCGTTGGGTGCTGTGGGTTATGGGGTGGGACCTCCATGAATCAGACTTTTTTGTCCACCACATCATATGGATGCTCAATCAAATGGGATTTGGGGAATTTCAAGGCCAGATCAACAACCTTGAACCCTTTGCCTTCTAAGCCCCATAAACATCAACTTGTGGTGCACTGGGACTTCTGGTGCCTTTCTATCATGGCCAGCATTGACAACATTGTTTTTTCTGTGGGATTGGACCAGATGGACAAATGTTTTGTTCTCACAGGCATAGATGAGCCTTGGGTGCCCATGATCCTATCACCAGTTTACTGGCGTATAGTTGATAATGTAATGTTATGGCTGATTGATGTACATCTACAGTACGAGTCAACATTTGGATACAAGTTTGGAGTTATTTCCTACATTATATATATTTCAGTAGTAATAACAGTCAGTTGATATCTTAAAACATGAAGGTCACTTATTCTGGAATAGTTCTTGCAAGAACAGTATTAAGTGCATTTGCAAAACCCATCAAGTGCCATGATGAAACTGGCTCTCAAAGACTATTGTAGGAATGCAAGACCAAAACGTTACTTTGCTGCAGAGGAGAAGTTCATTTTGAGTTACTCGCCTCAAAAATCACCAATTAACAAACAGCACCTCAGATTAGAGCCGTTATGAAAGATTTACAGAGCATAAGCAGCAGAGGAATCTCAATATCAACAGTGAATTATGTTTATTGCATATTTTCGATGCTTTCAGCATTGTTTTACAGTGTAGAAAGAATTAAAAATCAAGAAAGACCATAGAATTATAAGGTGTGTCCAAACTTTTGACTGGTAGTCTATATATCGTTTAATACAAAAATAATTAATAATTAAAATAATAAATGAATAAAAAAATGTCACATAAATGCTTTTCTGTTCAATATAATCAAAATTAGTATAAAACAGCCACCAGCAACTGAAAGCCCTTTGACATAGAAGTATTTTATTCGGCTGAGCTGACGTTTTAGGGTGTGTGTGTGTTTGCAGCAGGAAAGTAGTACTTTTTTTTTGGTATTACAGAAAAAAAAAAAAACAATTTTCTGTGTTAAAACAATTAATTACAAATAATTCTCTTCCCTATTTAAAATTCATGCTGTGCTTATTCTGTGAAGAAAATGAAAAGAAATTCCAAATGGTCCCTTACGTGGCATTATTATGGTTTAGAAGAACCGTTAATGTTGTGGAAGAAAAACAACCTTCCCTGAGTTGGACTTGAATTTCATCTTTAAATGTGATTAACATATTTTTTTTCTCCTGTGGATCCCTGGGTGGCACGGTGGCTTAGTGGTTAGCACTGTCGCCTTGCACCTCCAGGTTGAATACCCGGTCAAGCTTGATTCCTGCCTCTGTGTGCATGGAGTTTGCATGTTCTCTCCGTGCTTGGTGGGTTTCCTCCGGGTACTCCAGTTTCCTCCCTCAGTCTAAAGACATGCAGATTAGGCTAATAGGGGTTCCCGAATTGCCCATAATGTGTGTAAATGAGTTAGCGACGTATGTGTATGTGTGTGCCCTGTGATGGATAGGTACACTGTCCAGGGTGTACCCCGCCACATGCCATGCCCTAAATCGCCTTGGGTAGGCTCCAGTCCCGCCCGTGACATACAGGATAAAATTATATAGACAATGAGTGAGTGAGAGTGAGTGAATGTAGATACCTGACGTAAAATCCCATGTGTGTGTTTAAATTTTGAATTTAGAGCCACTTTGGTTATAGATGCTAGGATGGCTAAATCCTACATGCCTAATCACAACATAGAAAAATCGAGTGAGTGGTTAGTTGCCCTTTGATTACCGGCCTGTTTGACAACTCGAAAAACCCTTGAGATTAAAGCTGCTGCTAGCGAACCTGCTATTAACTTTGTTTACAGGCAGAACGATGAAACTCCAGCTCATACTTCAGAATGTGACATTTAGCTCAGTAATCTCTCACGGAAACATTACCATCCCAGATTAAAGACAAACGCCAAAAAAACATTTGTAGTCTTAAAATGTAAGCATGTGATGACTGAATACCACACCTTAATCATAAAAGTTTTAAACAAACTACTAAAGAGCGAAAAAACAAAAGGTGAATTAACAAACGGAAAACTAGCATGCAAGTGCTAATAATGCAGCTCAGAAAGATGATTTGTTTGAGGTAACAAAGCCAGACCTGTGCCACAGAAGTTTCAACAGGAACTAATACAGCACAAATATATCACTTAAACTGACAGGTGAGGTTACAGAACAAAAAGCTAGTGTTTGTTGGTTAACTTTTTCTGCCCACCTCAGGAAGAGCATTTGTTTGAGCTAGCAAAACATGTTTGGTGTCACTGAGGTACTGTAATTGCTTCAGCCTTGAGATGTAAATAATTTTTTTTTTTTGCGATTGTAGCTTAATTTCTACACATGAACACATGGTTAAGACATTCACCATGATTGAGACATTTCGTCCACTTGGTATTGACAAGGCTATTGATGCAGAAGATCACAGAGCCAGAGGCTAATATACTGTTATAATCATTCAATAACCTTTTCAGGAGGATCATTCACACAAAATATCTGAAAAAGAAGTTTCTTATGGGCCGACTAAAGAAGATATAATTTGTTTTACCGTTATAGATATTTGGAAGGAGTTTAAGTGTTTAGAAGACCATTTATATCATAAATAAGCATATAAAGTGCAGAATCTTCACAACTCTTAATAAATGACAGTAGATTTTCACAAAATGTGAACTGATTGCAACAAAAAGACCATCAACAATCAACAACATATGCTAAAAGCCTTTTTAAAAAAAGGAAAAATGAGTTACAGTACAGGTTGAACTATGACTATTTTACTGCAAAGCACTGAAACTAGAGTCTCCATAAAATTTATCAACACTCAACATATGATAACATTATTAGTCATTATAATTATAATAATTATAAAAATTTTGTAAATATCCTTAAAGAACCACTACTGACCAACCAGAATAAAATATTATACAGCACCGAGATACAAGTAACATAATTAATTTATGACACACAGTATAATTAGTATGCACTATTTTTTTATCACTGTTGTAATGAATATTGGTATAGTTGACGAGGTATGCAGTCAGAGGGCTGAAGATATCACAGCCATGCTGATATTCAGTACAACCGCATGATCTTGAGTGTGATATTGCTGTGAACACAATTCATCATCAACATATTATAATTTGTATGTTTATTTAACCAGCTATTAGGCTGCGCCAACACAAATAAGTTCTGCAACCTAGAGAGTATAATTAATGATTATTACAAAATCTGTGAAGCAAGATAATGCATATACAATAGTTGAATGTTTACTGTGTTGTTGCACGTATATCAGAAATCATGCCTCTTGTCTAAGCAAATTACTTGGACGGAACTAACTGTTGTGTACCCCTAAACCATGAAAAGCATGTTGTCACACATCTTCTATTTAGTATTGTAGCTTGTGGTTTTAACTATAGCCCAGGGCTACATAACTATAACCTGATGAGGGATCTAACTACAGGAGGAAGTGTTCGGTCTTCAAAGCAGGAGGCAGACAAGACCAAGCTGTTAAATATTATTTAGCAGAATAAGCATATTTTTGATAACCCTTAATAATTTTAATGCACACCATAAATGCTTGCAGGAATAATACTCCTGCACTTCGTAAAACCTTAGTTATGATCCCTTGGCTACCAAAATTATGCAACAGCATATTGTACTTTACTACCTTCCCCTGCAAGAATTCCTACTGTATTGTACTGCTACTATTTCCTAACACAGGAGAACGACCCTAGCATCTTTTCACTTTTTGGGAATACTAATCTACTATTGTGACCACTGTGTGTATTATTTACAGTACAAGTAGTGAATCTTTGTACATTTGTACATTGCAACATGCAATGCTCAGAACTGCATCAGTTCTGAGTCTGGACAAGACAAAATTACAAGCCGAGACAAACAGAAACTGCACAACGGAAAAGGTTCATCATTTGGAAAACTGCCACCTGTCTTGTTTTGGATCATGTCCTCACAAGCAGTCTGGGTTTAAACATACATTCTCTTGATGTTAAAGTGCTCTCCCGATGCTCGTGTCGCAGCTTGTCTGGACTAGAGAGGCAGACGATTATAGGTGTGCGTGTGTGTATGGGCAGAATAGGCAGGTGAGCTATTTACAGAGCAGTAAAGCCTCTGTGATCATGAGAGTGCTTAAAATACGTAATATACATCAGTATCACACATGTACACAAGCAGATTTGAGGTTTGTGACATACACACACTGGTCTGTAACTGCCACTCACAAACACAGTAATCTAACACACACCCTAACTATGTCCAAATATGATTCCTCAGCAGCCTGTACAATTAGGATTAGTGCATATGGTGCTGAAGCATGGGCAGGTCCCGAATGCACATAAAACCCATGTGCTGTAGTAACAGCTGGCACTGGCATATGTTGGCACTGCTACAGTAATTCCAATATAAGCAACTGTTAGCAAAGTGGAAGCTGGACTATATTACGATGTGACCTTTTATCACCGCTGTGTCCTACAAACAGTCATTGATAAAAAGACAAGACAAAGCATGTGAATTGAGCTTATTTTGTGATGTGTTATTTATTAAAAATGTGTCAATCACTCTCAAGAAAAACTTTAAACAGTAATCTTTCGACTTTCACAAAAAAGACTATATATATAGTCAGCCAAAAAGAAATAAATTATACACACTTCAGGGAAAAAAAAAAGAATAGTATGATGTATATTATATTAATATAATATTCATGATACTATAATTTTAATAATGTAGTTAAAGAAGTTACATAAAATAAAAACATACAGTATTTCCCATATTACAATAAAAGAGAAGTTACGTATATTTGGTATAAAGTCAGGAACAAAAAAACACATCAGGCCATGCTATTATAAGAAAATAACCAACAACTGGTGATGTGCTGTCAGCTTACCACCATTAGATTCTAAAGTTGTCAACGATTCCAATTCATTAGGTTTATTAAAGAATGACGCTTCCTACAGTACGCCCAAAAAGTTTTAAATGATAGTCTATACAAATCACTGACCTTTCAGACTCCTTCCAAAAATACTAAATAAACATCTCCTTAGATAAAACATCACCATATCAACGGTCAATGGTTTTAAATCCATCTGTGCAAATCTATACTATACAACTCGATTAAAACTTTTGAATGTTGCAAACCAGTGAAACACTGGGATTATGAATGCATTACTGTACCAGGCAATTATACAGTAGAGATAAAGGGAGTTTCTTACTCTCATAACTGTGTTCTGTTATTCTGAACAATCAAAAGTCCTGGTTTGACTTGAACACTCCTCATAGAATTAATAAAATCATAATCAAGTGAAACATGGAAGTTGCATAAAACTGCATGAATGCACACTATCTCAGATATGAAATGCTAGGCCAAATGCCTTAAATGAATAAACGATTCATGATTCCTTAACAATATAATCATATAATTACTTATAATAACGTTTCTGTTTGGCATATGTGCTACAGATAAAATGTTCTGTACTTCTTAGAAGTGAGAAAGTCATTGTGACTACAGTGGTCTTGCATCTCCATTGGTCTCTAGGACTACTGCAATAAAATATTATACAGCATTATACATAGCTCTGATGCACCAAAAGGTACAAGTCACAAACCAGTGGTGCTTGGACAGAAGATGGGCGTGTGCTGAAGAGATTTGCATGGGTTCATTGCGAGAGCATGTATGAAAATCCAGTGAGGCTGTAGTTAGCCTGTGTCATTTCATATTAGTAGGGTTAATAAGTTTAATCTAAACATTAACTCAAAAACAAGTCTGTGTATGAATTCTTGGTTGTCTTGAATAAATTAAAATTTGAGGAAACATGTGCGCATAGGACAATTCAGGACCAGAAAAACGGCTGTAGGTCCTTAAAAAATGGCCAAAATAGTATGATGGCTAATTGATTATGCTTACATAATCTAATCCAAGAAATCATTCCATGAGACATGTATTACTTTACTAGACCTCATCAGTCTTGCCACTTTAGCCACAATCTGTCCATCTAAGTAATTTATAAAAAATAGATTGGAAATATTCATTTGAAAGCAGGAATCTGTCTTTGCATGGCAGGCTAAACATAAAACAACATCTTCACGTCCCAGCAGTTTCTCACCATGTTGGCCGCACTATGGCAGGCACTCTCTGAATGCTAATTAGTTTGTCACACTAACAGGAAGACGACATGCTGCTGTTCCATTCACACATTACAGGCATTCAAATCATAGCATAAAAGAGTGACATTGTTTAATAGAGGAGACAAATAAAAGCTCAAAACAGCTTCCGGTTTGATATACAGTACCCATATTGAACAGGGAAAGGAAAGCATCTGACAAACCTGTTGATTAAAAGGAACATGAACATGGAGCCAGGCAACTGGAAAATATGGATGCTGATTCTAAGCTAGTGATTTAGCTACAGTAGCTAGTCATATTACGGATAATAAAAAGGTACAGTAAAAGTGGAAACAAGACAAACTATAGGAAATGTCCTGACATGTGCTAGGAAACACTAAGATAAGGCTCCACATGATCAAAATTACTCTGCAATTGTACAACATGGACCACAAACTGAAATTCAACAGGAAAGCGCCAACTGATATGTGAACACTTTTATTGGAATGGGATTTTGCCTTACTCACAGTGCAGGCCTGATGATATGAGGTACTGATCAAAGTTCAAACGCCTAAAGCACATCCATTACTAAGCTAAAGCATGCAAATTCCATCTGACGGGCCTCTGTATGCCAGAACTTGGTTGTTCTGCAGCCATGGTGACCTCAAGTTGCTCAAGTTGGGCAGAGCCAAGGCTGTAGCCATGGCGATGTTTGGGAAGACTGACAGATTGGCCCTAAAGCGTAAGCCTCGTCGGCCCGACGATGCCAACACAAAATGGTTGTCGGAATTTAAGCCCGACTTCGATGCCAATGCTGGAGTGAACACATGGTCGGAGGAGAAAGAGGAGCTAACACATGCTAATAACGTCAACTGACCACACTGTACTCAAAGAGAGAGAGCGAGAGACTGTTATGGAGGGTGTTAACATTAGAGGAATGAGTATATTTGAAAGTAAACAACTAGTGTTTGTAAACAGAACTTTGGAAAGCAGGAAAGTGTGAAAAAAGCCAAGGGCGATGTCGTTGCCAATGTCATCTAAAAAAAAAAAATTATAACGCAAATTAATTCTGCAAAGTTTGCAGTACAATTCTACAGTAAACAGAAGATTTCAATATACTAAATTGTACAAAACAATATCAACATGTTATGAAACTACAACCTCAACCACACATTTACCTTTAACCTTTATAAGGCCCGAGGTGTTATTTTACTTGTTTGTCTATGATGCACTACAATTCAATTGAATCATAAATCATTTATAAACATCTGAACTACAAGACAAGACAATATTTTAATTTTTCAAAATTGAATAGGAAAATAAGAGAGTGCTTAAGCGATGAGGTACAAATTCCATTACACAGCATACAATGTAAAGGTTTAAAAAAAAACAAGTAGATTCACTTTATAATATTTTTTATTGTATTTATAAGAGGTTATGAACTCCGGGATTCATACTGATGTACACCAACCTTTAATCTCCTACCCTTAAACAGAACGTATACAGCAGTATTCGATCTGATTATGAGAACAGTAAATATCTACATCTTAAATAACA
Source organism: Clarias batrachus (assembly GCA_003987875.1). Classification (NCBI taxonomy): domain Eukaryota; kingdom Metazoa; phylum Chordata; class Actinopteri; order Siluriformes; family Clariidae; genus Clarias; species Clarias batrachus. Next base: position 1,040,739 of record QMIH01000044.1, read on the forward strand.
TTTTCTTCTATTGTAAAGTCAAACTTTACAGAAGTGTACAGTATGCATCGACTTAAACTTCAACTTACAAAACAATATAAGGCTATAATAATAGTACTAATTCATTGCTTTATAATAAACAAGCAATCTCTAAACATCGCCACACACAAATACACACACACTTCTACCAAGACACATGACACCTTGCCACTCTGTCCATTAGCTTGATTGTCGCGCTTGAACCCAAATAAACAAAATACCTACATTGTAACCGACACACTGTAATAATTCTATAGTTATATCTAGTTATGCAGCTAGGTTAAGACTTGTATCTATAATCATAACTCATTACTTATTTTAAAAGGAAGCCTGTGGCGGTCCTGGTCTCCTACCTGTGGTCATTTTGAGCTGGAGCCACAGGCGTGTGATGTCCTGACAGAGCAGGGACACTCTGTTCAATGCCATCCTGCCTGCCGTACACACTCCCTGGCTCAGTCCCTACACAGGTGGCCCTCTCTGTGGAACTCTGCTCGGCCGGCATACACAACAACGACGACACACCAGTGAAGACAGATGATCCGTCTCTGAGCTTCACTCAACCCCATGTCTCACTCACACACACACACAGAGGCACACATGTGGCTGGACCAACTCTGCTGGCTTCAGGTTACACCACCCACTCCTCATACACACAAGTACACACAAGTACACACACACACACACACACACACACACACACACACACACACACACACACACACACACACACAAACCCAGGTAGATAGAAGAATGCCTGAAGGAGGCTGTGAAAGCAGCCAAACACTGTGTGATCAGCGCTAAGCTCTTAATGAATTCAAACCCTCCCTCCCTTTCTCTCTCTCTCTCATACACAGAGAGTGAGAGAGAGAGTGAGAGAGAGAGAGAGAGAGAGAGAGGGAAGGTACACACAGTAATTGTCACATGCATAAATTTCAAAAAGGGAAGGAGGGACAGAGAGACACATTGAGTGTAAGATGGGTTAATAATAAACAGCCAACAGACACACAGCACAGGTTTTTAGAGGGCGGGACTAAGACACCCTCTACAGGACAGAGGCACACCTGTCACAAAGTGTCAAATACGGAGGGACTGAGGACTGATGAAGTGTCAACCAAAGTGACGGAAGGACGATATCCGAGAGTATTCTGATATTTAGAAATTATTCATTGAAGAAAAAAGGGTTACATATAACAGCTATGATTTTAGGATGCATCCAGATTGCTAAGGTGAAACGTGAAAAGATTTTGACCCTTTTTCCTCAATAATTTTTAAGATAATCAATAGAATACTTAAATTCATAACTATAAGTTATAGTCAATAATTTTAGTCTTAGCTGGTAATCAATTGGCTTGTTAACAATCACTTTGCTAGTAATAGTGATAGTTAAAATAGTAACAGTAGTGATTTTCTCTCTTTCCATGTGATGATACCTTCAAGCGATCAGGCTATCTAAGAGTAGTGGCAGTGAAAATTTAGATTAAGCTCAATGCATAGTGACCAAAAACGAGTGTGTAACACCATACAGCTAGCTTAGCTTAGTGTGATCTAATTCATTGTCAAAATTTGCGAGCTAGAAATGTATGTTCAGCTACTCCAATGACCACTCCCCTGCTCATTATGTCTCCATCAGGTAACTATTCAACTATTTACACTCTGACGTTAATGACAGATCTCTGCTATGACTGTAAGACGATTTCCACTTCTATATAAAAACCTTTGCCTGACTGATAATCAAACCATTAGTGACATGTTTAAGACCACACAACCTGAAGTAACTAGCTATTTAAATGCATCAATAGTGTAATTTATACAGTCTTACTGATTTCTATTTATAGAAAAATAACTGAAAATTTGAATCATTAGGGTACTATTGATGGCAACATGGAGTGTATCGCCAGCTCGTGAAAACAGATTGATGGAGATCAAGGGAGGGATGTGGGCACACCAAGAACTGCAAGAGGGCATTCAATTGCGTGTTCGCGCACACACACACAATCATAAAGAGAGGCTCTCTTAAACAGAGGCGTCCTTATAGCTACAGGGGAAAACCCGAGCGTTCCCCACAACCGCTGTGAATGGCCATGCAACAGTGTATTCATAAAGCCTGGGAAACTCTCTCACACAGACACACACAGACACACACACGACCACCTGGTTTGTGGCTGGAGGCTGGTTAGTCACGTCATGCTATTATGAATCAAAATGCTTTAAAGCCTTTGATACTCGCAATCCTGAGAGAGAAAAAGATAAAATGAATTTCTTGGCCCGAAATATCCGGCTCTAATCCTTTTTTACAAACACTTGGTATCGACTTTCAGGGACAACTTTCCTGCTGTGTCTATTTTTAGACATGGACGTTTACTTTCAAGCTGTTACACACAGATACAGACTGCTACAGTATATTGTGTGGAGACACAAGCTTCTTTTTTCAATAGTCTATTAAGGCTTATTAAGGCTCTATTACGTTTACTATGAATTAACACTCATGATAATTTGTCTAACTCAATGCAACAGAGTTACAAAATTAAAGGTTTTCCTTAAGCTTGTTTAAAAAAATTTAAAAAATTCAGCTACATTACTGTTTAATAAGAGTCTGGGACTTGCATGTAAGGATGAAATGATGACACTGTTTACATTTCAGAACTTTTATTATTGAGAGCCTCAGTTTGGGCTTTATGCAAAGCTTACACTCAACTCTGCCATGGCGAGTGTGTGTTTGCGACAGTTGTGCTGTCTAAATGCACATGATGACCCGATACTCCAGTGGTAGCCTAAACATCGTCCTCTATATGTTTTTGCGAAGTATCAGTTGAAATACTGGGTCTGATCTCACCGCTATGTTAAAATAACCTTAAGACATCATTTCTCACACTAACGTGTATAGCCTGTTTTGTGGTTGCTGTTTTTACACAATTATATTAATTGATTGTACTGTACATTATATTTTATAAATCAGTAATGTTGGGGTTAAACTTATGCGTTTTTAATGGAGTTTTGCATGCTCTGAGTAGCCATTTATATTTTAACTAGTGTATCTAGTGTTATCTAATACCCATCGTATCTAGTGTTAAGTTTGTGTCTCTTCTCGGGCCTGTACTGAGATTTGCAGATTGTATTTTCACGTATAAATATGAAAATCTATTTAAACCTGTAAGAAGTATATTGCAAAACTTTGATAAATTACCTTTTTAATAAAGAACAATGAGGGTTCAGAAGATGACTTAAATGTGTTTTTTTTTTCCTAGGGACATTAGAAAGACATTAGAATTCTTTTATATAGAATAGAAAATCATTTATTTTATTTAATCCTTTCTTTGACCAAATCTAAATGCCATGTCATTACTTAGTTTAATAGTTCTGCATTAGCATTATTTTTTTCGTAGCACTTTTATATTGTGTCTATTTGAGCCTGTTTACGTCTAACCTTCGTTAGCCTAGCCTTACCTCCCTATTCCAGCCTCTTACTCTAAGCGCGTGTCACTAGCACTGTGTATTTCGTATTCCATACAGCGTGTTGTTAATAAATCTGTTTTTAATCAAGAACCTCTTTTTATTATCTTGAGACCATAGATTCAATGACTCAAACATGATGTAAAGGAAAGGCTTGGAGAATGTGAAGCACGTGCTAGATTGTTGCTGTCTGCAAGAGAGATTAATGTGAGCTGTATACTTTAACACATCAATATTCTTGACCGTGAGTTGAAAGGTCATATACAGCAGTAATCTGAGTAATACAAGCCACTGATCATAAGTGAGACAGAAAGAAAATCCTCTGCCCTTCTCCACCCTTACTCTTATTCCAGACCTGAACTCCCCTTAGAACTAGTACTCCACACACGGACACAGACACACAACACCAAGGAGGAGTTAAAAGACGCTAAAAAGAAAATGCAAACAATGGTCCCTTTTCTCCTATATCAATATCCATCCAGTTGCTTCAGGGCACTGTGTAGATTACATCTGAGCTGTGTGTTATCAGTGGGAAACAAAGTCATCAGGAAAGCAGAGAATGCTGAGGGAAAGTCCACCGTTACGTCCGATATCGTCCATAATGAGCTTCAGTGAAACTAAAATATGTTTGATTTCTTGTCTAAGCCCTAACTAGTTTACATTTAAACCAATCAATTCTGGAAAAATATATACATTCCCAGATTCCTCCCGTCACTAGGGGGCTCCACATTAAGGCTACTATTACCACTCAGTCGGGAGGGCCGAAGACTATCACGTATTTCCTCCGAACCATGTGACGCCAGTCGACCGCATCTTTTCGAACTGCTCGCTCACGCACCGTTGGGGGCGGCGTAACACACTTGTAGGACAGAGTTATCTGCTCCTTCCGTTGCGTGAGCTCACAGATGCCCCTGATTGGCTGTAGAGCCGTGATTAATGTGGGAGCACTAAGTACCTCTTTTCCCTCCCCTCTGAGAGAGCTCGGCAAAAAAGCTCTCTCTAGACCTCCGGCTGTGAGAGGTTACAGCATCACCCAGGATTCAAACTGGCGATCTCCGGAGGATAGGGCGAGCAATTTACCACTCTGCCACTCAGAGGCCATGGTGTAAATATTTAATTAGATATTAAAATTCCCATCATATCGGGGGTGTATTATTTAAGTTGATTGGTTCTTGGAACAAAAACGTGGACTAGCTGGGAAAGCATGTTTATATTGGCAACTACTTCACTTTCTCTTTATTTACAGAGTATGTTTGATCTTCAGGAGGCGATTAGGCGACTAGAATGCTCATAAAATGTTGTGAATATACAGCAAGGTACAGGCAGGAGAGTTAATGTAAATTTAGGGGAAAAGCCTGTAAATAATAATACCAGTCATTTCCATCATTGCTGTACGAACTCCCTTATAGAACTATAGTGTAATAAATATCAACCCCACTATAAATAGGCACAATTTTATTACACTGGCAGCATGTCTTTTGCTAGTAACTAACTCTAAATTCCCAATATACACTCACTCACTCATCGTCTATACTGCTTAATTGTGTACACAGAGTTACGTGGGCCAGGATCCTATACCAGGGGCCTTAGGGCATGAGGCTGGGTACACCTTGCCCATCAGCTCAGGGCACACACATGCTCATTCACACACTAATTGCAATTTGAGAATGCCAATTAGCCTAATGTGTATCTCTTTGGATTGCGAGAGGAAACCAGAGTACCCGGAGGAAACCCATGAAGCACATGGAGAACATGAAAAACCTAGTGTGCCGCCTCCCAATATACAATGGTATATTATTTACTGTAACTATTTATTATCATAGGGTGTTCTACTGGACCACACACACTAGATTAAATATTATTGTTTAGCTGCATTCACAAGAGTACAGACAATAATGTCTGTTTTGTTAAGATTATCAGGATGAGATAATATTTTGTAATAATAATAAACATTTTTATGAAGGAGGAAAAACATTTCCTTATAATGAACTAAAATTTATATGTGTGTGTAACCTCGGATTGCGAGTAACGCGGTTTGTGAGTGTTCCGCAAGAGGA
>QMIH01000044.1:1046340-1103840 GCA_003987875.1 Clarias batrachus
ATATATATATATATTTTTTAAATACATTTTGACTTGAAAAACGAGCAAGTCTTGGTTTATGAGTGCCGTGCATCATGTATCATGCATGCGCTTCTTGTTTTGACGCCGAGCGTTACATGATCACAACTCTCTCTCTCTTTTGCGCTGCGGAATTGTGGGTAATCGTCGCCCCCGGCTGGGTCTTGGTGCTCGTCTCTCACTGGTATAATCAACATCCGTGCACGCATGTACTGTTTATTACAACACTGTGACCATGTGTGTGCGCTTAAAACAGATTTTATTTTGTGTTTGTGTGTGTGTGTACAGCACGTGTGTAGTGTTTATTATAACACACTTGCCTTGTGTGCGCGCATGCGTGTCATTGGACACTGTGCACTTTCACACACACCCCTCCACCTCTCGCCTTCCCTCACACACACACACACACACACACACACACACACACACACACACACACACACACACACACACACAATCTTTACACAGAAACACTTCTGTCACTATTCTTTTCAAAGGTAATGTGTAGGTTAATTTGTTTAATGTTTACTTTACAGCAGTGACTTTCCGTTAGTGTGTCGCTCATTCGAGTGTCATTAGAGAGAGATTTTTGTTTATTTTCCTGATTAAACATGTTTCCGTTGTGTGTGCGCATGTGTGTGAAACTCAAATACGAGAGGAGGAAAGGTTACTGTGTAAGACAAGAAGAGGGAGAGGGAAGTGGCTTATTGCTCCTCTCCTCTTACTTTAGCTTCACATACACTCAAACATACATGCACAGTGCCTGCACGCACAAATGGAAAAACTTATCTGACCGGATTTTTTATTTTTATTTTTTCAAATGTAAATGCAGTTTAATTTGTTTTATTTTTACTTTGCATTTGTATTATTTATTTATTATGGAATGATTCATTTGAATTTTCATTATTTCTTATATGAAAATTTGATTTGGTCTATGAGTGTTTTGATATATGAGCCTGCTTCCGGAACCAATTATGTTCATAATCCAAGGTTCCACTGTATATATCATATTTATATCATATCCCATAGGCAGCGTGATGGCTAAGTTGATGGGCATCATGTGTAGGTTTAATTGGCATTTACAAATTATTGGTAGCATGACTGAGTGTGTTATTGCAGTAAGTTGGCACCCCATCTAGAGTGACTGATACCTGACTGGTACCCGCAAGTTCTCTACACAGGAAACTTATATCGTTTATTGTGTTAAAAAAAAATATTGTATAACAGATAAAAACAATATCTTACAATTAAAATTTGACTAAAATTGACAGACATTTTTTACATTGTACATATCGGACTCTAATGTGTCGCCCAATTCTGAATAGTTAACAAAACCTGATGCAAATTAACACATTCATATTTACACACAGACACCTTTGTTCAGTGCGACTTGCATGTTATCTTGTTCTACCAATGTACATCTGAGCAGTTAAGGGTTGATGGCTTTGTTAAAAAGCCCAACAGCAGCAACCTGGTTGTGCTGGGGTTTAAATTCCGATCAATAGTCCAACGCCTTAACCACTGACCTAGCAATACCCAAATTTTTGATATGCTGAGCAAATGCAATGCTGCATTAATGTTGACAGTAAAGAAAATAAGGAACACTTGCCACATATTTAAGTCAGAGGGACTTTTTCTTTCTGCAAAACAGCTTATTCAGGACTTTTCTTCTGAAGCAAAAGGAAATTAAACAGAAGAGACATTTTTATCAAAGCAGAAAATAACAAATGTCAAACTAGATATCTGTAATAGTTATAGGAAAATAGTAAAAGTAATGGATTTTTTAAAATAGTTTACACTCAAAGTAATTCAAGAAGAAACACAAGTGGGGAAGTTCTTATGATTCTTATATTTATCAATAATAATAATGATTAATTATCATATAATACTTAATTATATCAATAAAGGACTACATTATCATTTTTAAAATGATTTTTCCTCAAAGTTCCAAAATGAAAGTAAAAATCATTTAAGTGGTGTCTATGGAATTTCTACCCCCAAATCTAATCAAGATGAAGTAGTGAGGAATGTCCAAAGCATCCTATAAATATAGTTTTCACATTAAAATCACTTCATCATTTGCCTTTAGCCTTCTATCATCAGTACGTTTCTAGTTTTACTACAGTAGCAAACTTATGGGAACAGTAGTAATTGCCTCATGAGATTTAAATGACAAACACTGCAGTACTGCATAAAGCCTGTTTTATTATTTTTTTTAATACTGCAGTGCAGACATTTTTGAGCAGGCTCTGATAAACAGAAGCTCTACGACCAAGTGGAGATTGTATTTACTCTGGACGAGTTCGCTTGCAAACTTAAAACAACAACAACAAAAAAAACAACAACAAAAAAAACAACAACAAAAAAAACAACGGTACTTGACACGGTCCATGCTAAAAGACTGGAATTAAACAGCACCAAAATAGATCAAAAGTCTCCACAAGCTGCTTTGTTTAAGCCTCGTTTTTTTTTTCAGATTTGGAGAAGTCTTGAAAATAAATTTCCATGCGCTAAACAACATCCCACAAGTTCAACAGTATGAAAGCAAGCTGGTGTGAAAGCAAGGTGTCGTCATTGCTACTTACCATTCATAACTCAAAAACTGGTGCTAAATTAGATTAGGGATTGCACTTCCTATTCCAGGAAAAAAAACATGCCATTACCTTAAACCAAAATAGCCAGTTCTGATGAAATTCTCTGGAAAAAACTACACAAAAAAGAAAAAGGAGAACAAGAAGAATGTGATGGCGAAGCCGATACCTGTTCAGCAAAAGCGCAAAGTGAGGAAAACTGTAAACAAAGGCGTTTCTTTATTTGAAAACCAAGTCCTGTGTTTTGTCTGGAGTCACTTTTAAGAATTATATAGAGCTTCTTTTTTATTCTGATTATTTAATTATATCTATACATATTTTCTTAAATTTATATAATTTTCTTTTGATTCTGTAAAGATGCTTTGCAAAAAAATGACCATTGTTAAAAGCTCTTCACAAATGAAATGTAATTGATTCTGAAAACTTCTGATACTATTGACACCTACAGTATGTAGTCCCAAACACAGCTTTTCGACCAACCAACAATTTTACCAAAAATGAAACACAAAAACTCATAAAAGCTGCAATGGCCAATTAGAAGCCTGAAAAAAGTTCTCATCAAGTACATCAACGTCTGACATTAAACTTAGGATACTGTACAGTATGTCATACGCCACATGGAGCGGACACTCTTACAAACCAAACATGCTGTTTTTCCTGTCCACACATCCACACTAAAAACTTTCTAAAAACAGTTTAACACCCTCTGTTACAAAATTGAAACTGCAAAAAAAAATTTATTTGAACATTTTCAGCATATGAACAAATAAACCAGTCCGAATCCTGGTTAAGTCGAGTGCATATCCGGGAGCCATTCAAAACTAATTTGTGTCAGCCAAGCGAAGCGACTTTATAAATGAAGAAAAACAGCATTTATCTGTAAATGCAGATAAGATGGAACAGATTATCTGCATTTACATAATTTCTTATTGAAAAATTTGTATTGCAATACAATTTTCGCCTTAAGAACAAATCATGTTCGTATGCTGAGGTTCTGCTGCATCTTCATCCTGAAAGGCATTTTCCAAACGCCAATTTTAGAAACCTAAAACAGAGTAACATCATAAGACACCAAAGAAAACGCATATAGAGAACAAACTCATGTTATTTTTTTGTGACCCTACAAAAGAGAAAACGATCATCCGTAATCGTCCTGCTCCTGTTTACTTATTTGCAGTGAGCTGCTAAAGCCTTGCTGTTTTATTGCAATTTCCCATATAAATCGTAACCTAGATGCAGGGACATTTCAAAACAAGCAATTTCATCTAATACATAATGTACAAGCATCTGTGGATCACATACAGTACCTCACACTGAATTACAAAGCTGAACTGATGCTGAAAAAATTAAGGAGTTTCATGCTTATGCATGACTAGTTCAATATTGGCAAACTAATGTTGCAGCAGACCTTCATCAGTCTTGCCATCAGAGATGACCCGAGTACCATTCTGTACCAGGCTTCGATGGACACAAATGAATTTTAACAGTGAATGAAGGCTATTGGAGTGGGTTTGCATTGCAAATTTGGATATAACCGGGTCATGTCAGTCATTTACTGTTAGTTCTTACTGAGTGATGTTCTTCTTTTATAAGAAAGTGAAAGACATTTTCCAGTGAACTGCCTGTTCGGGACCTCTCCTCTGCAGCCCAATGAAGCGAAACTTAAAAGTACAAAGTACAATTTGGAAGCATATGACTATTCCCGTCTGCTGATGGGGCAATACTGAAAACATTTCCTGAGATATTTCTCAACATTCATCATGCTGAGACATATGATGTCTTGATCTGCTCTGTAAATTCCCTGTGACTCATATAAAAAAGATCAGACAAATCCCAATCTTTTCGTTTTAATCTGTGATAATTTATTTATTAGACCAGATGCGAGTGATTTACAGATGCGAGTGTCTGTGTTACAATTTATACAATTCCATTTTATACTACATTTACATTTAGGCATTTGGCAGACATCCTTATCCAGAGCGACTTACATATTTATGTCTTTATACATCTGAACAGTTGTAAGGGCCTTACTAAGGGACCCAACAGGGATTTGAACCTGGGACCTTCCGAACCCACTTAACCACTGAGCTACACCTGACTAGATTGTACTTGAAAGTGGTCACACTTGTTGACAAAAAATTAAGCTCGTTTATACTGTACAGTACATTACTAGCATTATCCGGGTAAAGTAATTAAAATTATGATGAATCCATAAATTAGAGTTAACATCTGAATCAGGATGTTTGATGACATTTAGGTGATAAATATTGCCTGATCGAAGATCAGCATCTACTGTATTTATTCACTGTTTTTTAAACTTTAATTGAATTTAGTACTTTACCATATCTTAAATACCTCACACATACTGTAAAGCAGGATGTATTACCAAGTACATTAATATTTATTTCCCAAAATATATAAAAATAACCTTAGCATTGCATTATCTACTCGATTCGATCATGGCCCTGAAAGTATTAAAGCCTGACATGCTTTCATGTTGGTTCTTCATTAATGCTGCTGTCTTTGCAAATCACACATATCAGGAAGCACCAACAAATGAACCTTTAATAATATTGGAACTACAGAATGACATTGTTTGGAATCTAAAACTTTGGCTTTAGCACAAAACCCATGATGTCATATGTTCAAGAGAGCAAAATTGGCTGTGAGAGAGACTCTCATACTTCTCCTCCACTGTCAATCAAAGCAACACTAGACAATCACAGGCACTTGTGAATTTGTGAATGTATGAGGAAAAATGGCAGATAGAGCTTTCCTCCAAATGTATTACATTACACAGTCCAGTGACGCAGTATGAGCAACAGGTTTTAAAAGATTTTAAAGGGATAGTTTTTTTCAAAACTGAGGCGCATATTTGTCATAGGTCTTGGTCGGTATAAATTCTCATACTGTATGAAGCATCTGAAGTCGTGCTGAGCTGAATTGAGCTGGTTTCTTTTAAATGTGTACTGTTTTTCACAACCAAGACCTATTGTAATGCACTTATAGGCACTTTAATGTTAATTTAGGACAGACTTGGTGAAGGGGAAAAAAATCCCTTAAAAGGCTTTATAGACGTTAGAGGAAGCACGAGCTAACCTTCACCCTACCCAGCTGGTAGCTGTCACATGATAGGGGTTTGCAGGCTGGTGCATGAACAAATTGGGCAAAAATAAAGTAAATATTTTTTTTTACATTTACGAACAAACATCTAAACTGAACTGAGATTTACATGCTCAAAATCCCACACAGTTTTACTGTATTCACCCCAGCAAGCAAACATCAAAAGGTGAACAAACAGGAAGCGGGGTTTCAGTGGCGTCTGGGGGGAAAACGGATACCTGGCCACCTGTGCATTGACCCTACTACAGTCCTGGAAAAACCACAAGACACTCCAAAACAGGACACTATCTAGCCTAGACACAACATGTTATAGAAACAAAAAAGAAGTGGGATATTAAGAAAAACAATAAAAATCTATAACATAAATGATATAACAACAACAACTATCTTTCTAATCTATCTAGCACCAATTTGGACCATTTATTCCAAAACAATGAATCTATACATGAAATAACACATATTGAACAGCAACAGCCAGTTATTTTAAGACATAAAGGGCAGCTGTTCTGGAGCAGGTCTCGCAAGAACAGTATTGTCAAGTGCATTTGCAAAACCCCTTAAGCCATCAACTATATACTGTATGCTCTTGGATGTTCCAACATGACAATGATCCAAAGCACAAGGCCAAGCTGACCCTCCTTTTTCTGGCTACTGCAGAAAAAGGTGAAGGCCATCATTGATGCTAAATGGCGTAATACACAATATTAAGAATATCTTATGCATCTTATGCATACGTTTAAACACAACTGTACATATATATTCATATACACACACTGTACTAGGATATAGTCTTAACAGTTTGGTAAAAGAAACAGTGAAACAATCAAAACCTAGAGGCTATGCAGCTTTGACTTCTCATTTGTTTACTCAAAGTAGTGTCCAGCTGCGGTCCGTCCCAGTCTCTTGTCCTCTCCATGAATCCATGACTGTTTATCTCTCATTCACCACAAAACCTTCCTCTCTTGCCACACACAGAAATCCCATAGCCATCGCCCAAGCCTACTTCACTACTGATTGCTATAATTAGCCATTACATCTTTTCTGAAGGCTCCACCCACTTAATCACCCTCATCTAGAATCTTATCTGTCTAATGACTCTAGTAGTAGGAGTTCTTACTTTGTATTGGGTTATTTTTTTATTGACTTATCTATTTTTGTTCTTCATATATACATTTTCATATCTATCATCTTTTATTTTATCCTTACCCTCAATAACATTGTTTTGATTAATACATCATTTAGGGTTTATCACTAAACTGTAAAACACTAAGCTTTATAAGTGCTCTATAATTAAAGATTCTTTCGTCATTTAAAATGAAAAATGAAACCTAGAGTACATTTCCACAGGGCTGATGATTGAATCAATAAACAGACCGTAGAGGAAACTCTGTATTGCAAAGCAAACGAATAGGCAAAGCAAACGGAGAGCTGCTGTTTGCACAAGAATCAGGATGTTTGATGACATTTAGGTGATGAATATTGCCTGATCAATGATCAGCATCTACTGTATATATTATCTGTTTTTAAAACTTTAATCCACTTTAAATACATTTAATTTAGTACTTTACCAGATCTTAAATATCTCACACATACTGTAAAGCAGGATGAATTAATAAGTACATTAATATTAATTGCCCCAAATATATTTTTTAATAAAAGAATAAAATAAAAACCTTACCATTGCATTATCTACCATCATACTATAGCCAATATAACTGAGTAATAACTATAAATAATCTAATAACTTTTTAAAAATATGAGCATTTGACAATCTAGGATATCCCAACTCCACTGTGATTAAGAATAAAAAAAAATAGTATAGAAAAGTTTTCAATTTAATCTAAATGTATTTTTTTTTAACCAGTGTGGTAATGTATTTGCTTATGGACCATACCATACCATGCGGTTTTTTTTTTTTAACTTAAAAAAATAACAGTCGGGGCAAGGAAAGTCATGTCAAGTGTAAACAGCAGCTGTATGATAAGCATCCAATAAAAAGACTGCTAACCAATTCAAACAGTAGGGCAGGAATATTTATTTTTTCAACTGTTATTACCACATATCTGATTATTGATTACTAAAATTACAGATAAACCATGCATGCATGCAATTACAAGATTGGTGAAGTATTTGGAGAAGGCAGCATGTGTGTTTGGGATGCAATATTTAATGTGAGATCTGAGTAAACCAGTTCCTTAATGAATGTTGTCTCCAGTAAATTTACAAAAGGTGGGGTTACGAAGCTGGCCACATGAGAAGGGAGGGAGAGACGGACAGTGTGTGTGTGAGAAAGAGAGAGAGAGAGAGAGAGAGAGAGAGAGAGAAAGGAAAGAGAAGCACACAGTACAAGAATAGTTCCTATTCACACTATACTCATCCTTTTTAACAGTATTTTAAGAGAAAAAAAAAAATTCAAACCCACCTGATCCAGACTGCATCTCCATCCAAATATCAAAATACTTAAAGATGGCTCCCAACTAACTCTTTACTGAAATCAAGGTTATGGGTCTTTCAAACTTCTAGCTGAATCTCAAGTCAAATCCTTTGGGTCAGACTCCAAATCCTTAAGTGAACCTTGTGCCTTATGTAAACACGCTGAACAGATATAAAAAAGGGGAACGACCAACCAAGTCAGGATAAAACAACATGATTTCAGACGCCCCAGCTCCACCCAGTACATCTGACTACAACACTTGAGTAACGCAACATAAGACAAAAATAGAGAATGGGAAATATGCTAGCAGCTGCAGGAAGTGCTGCTTACCACAGGACAAATGCTGATGCTAAAAGTTATTAAATTAAATGTAATGATGAACACACAAACCTGGCACTGCAAAAATCACGAGTGCATTAACACTTTCAGGAACTCCCTTTTTATGACTATGCATAAAATGCTAATATTGATTATTAGTTAAATACCAGTAAACTGGCAACAGAACCATGGGCACTCACTTACGCCCACAGGGACTAATCTCACAGAAGCAGTACAAATCACCAAAACGGACAAGAGCCCACTGCCAGGATACACAGTGCCCAAGGCTGCTGATGTTCAAATCAGCACGAACAAGTCCGATCCATGGAGGCCCCACATTGTAACTCGCAACACCCAAAGGATCCCCTGCCACCGTTCTTGTACCAGAAACTAAAGCCCCCTTGCGGAGGACCTCAAGTCCAGAGTCACCCTCGTGTCAAGGTGGTAATCCAAAAGGTGGTTATAACGTTAATGTTTTTATCTTATGGCTGGTTGGTGTATTTGAACCAATAAAACCAAAACATTGTCAGCAGCCCTACATTTACACAAAACTGACAGATGAATGACAGTATGTACAGTATGAGACACAGAGGCATAATTTGAGTAACACTGTCAAGCAACAAGGACAAGGACACAGTGTAGCAGCAGCAAGCTACAGTTTTTCAAGTAATACACGAATTGATATTTACACAATTCTATTCAAATTAGGTAAATAATATTCAAACAAGTGGCTTTAATGGTGCCTTGGACCAATACTTTGGCACATGTGGTATCTGCTTCTTTAGTTCCCCAATTTAGTTAATATCTGCGATTAATTACCATTAACTGTTCATTGCATATAAATGTGTACAAAAACATTTAAAAAAAATAAATAAATAAAGTAAATGGGAAGTAACGAAAGGTAAAAAATGTATGTCCTATAGCACTTTTCTAAACTGGTAGTGATTCTAAGGTAAACCTTGTACAGTATGTACTGTAATATACACTGTACTGTAGATCAAAGACATTTCCCATAAGAACTGTAACAAAGAGTTCTTGCTAGTGTGAACGTAGGGAAAAAAAACATCAAGGAACTTTGTAAAGTGTAAAACGCTGCAAGGACAGGACTCTAAAGACTCTAGAAGGATAAACACCAAAGATATTTACTCAAGTTGGGGTTTAGATCATGCAGAGCACTGTCTAATATATTGCTCTAATGTCTCCTATTGAAATCTGTCAAGCGAAGACCATAGTATGTTCTTGACATCATTTTCATTCTCACAAAAACTCTCAAGAGGCCGTTGAATGGGGCGAAGTCATTCTGAAACGGACCACACCCATCACGATAGATACAGTATATGGTGTCGTGAAAAAAAGGGCTCAATCAGAACAAATGACGCAATACATTATGCCCAATATTGTGTAGGTTCCCCTTTCCCTACTCCACGAGACCTCTGGCGGTATGCTGCGTTGTCTGGCGCTAGTAGGTTAGCAGCAAATCCTTTGGCTGTTATGGATTATTGGGTGGGACCTCTGGGGGCTTGGATTTGGCTTTGTCCAGGTGCTCAATCAATTCAATTCAATTTTATTTGTATAGTGCTTTTACCAATTGACACAGTCGCAAAGCAGCTTTACACAATCAAAAGAATTATTGAAGTTTGTATGAAATGTGAATGTGTATGAATCAAAATGATAAGATAGTCCCTGATGAGCAAGCCGTGACAAGTACAAAATCCCTGAGATGACAGTAGGAAGAAAGCTTGAGAGGAACCAGACTCAACAGGGAATCCATCCTCATTTGGGTGATAATGAATAACAGGGATTGATCTGCATTCATCCTGTGTGTTTGGGATCTGGGGAATTTGGAGGCCAGGTTAGCAGTCTTGGGCCCTTTGTCTACTTGTGCCATTCCATCTTAGCAAGCATTGACATTTTTCAGCAGTTTGGGTGACCATGATCCTGTCATCACTTTACATATAATATAATATAATATTCTTGATAATCAATGTTAATGTTATTTACAGTGAGTCTTTCCTCAAAGCGAATCATTTGAACCAAAGCACACCAGTAAAACAGATCCACCACGTTTTTCTTTCTCTTACATTTGTTCCACATCATAATAAACATATAGCCTCATTGTAAATAAAGAGTGATGTTGTTGCATGCCTTCCTGCTCCCTTGTGGTGACACATTAGTTTCGCTCCAAATGATCAACAACAACACAAACAACTGCACCAGCCTGAGAGATGGCAACAGTCTTGACAATTAAATTCAAGATGGCTGACTGCACTAATACTTATGTAGTTGTGATTACTGTATGTATGAGATGATTTATTCATCCAAATATTCGAATCCTGACCTATGACTCAGTGTTGATGTTTCTCAATAGAGCTTAGCCCATAGAAGCTTTGTTTGCTCACAATGCTAAGTGCAAATCCAGTGCAATTTTGTGTTGTCACAAGTATTTTCACAGTATATCTGAGAGAAATTTTGACATTACTGACAATTTTCTCGAGTCTTCACTGAAAAACTGCTTTTACATCATTATAAAGTACAAAGGATTCCTGTCAACATGCTTGCTAGCCAGCTAGCTAAATCACGATCCTCAGTTTGATATTTATGTAGAATTTGTTAACACAATGCCAAATTCTTATAGCTAAAATGTAAAACATAAGATTTTATAGAATTTCTGTGGAAAAATGGATTTGGAAGAAATTTTGAACGAGGTTTAATGGCTAAAACAAATGAACATATTTTCCAAGATAACTCTGCATGCTAGTCCAACTAGCGAGCTGATTAAGTGAAATGGTATTAATGACAGATCGGGGGTTTGACAGAATTCCCTAATGTATTTTAATGCAAAACAAGACGGCAATATCTAACAGAAATCTTGTGACAAAAACAAGCTAGGTTAGTAGCAGGTACCGTAGCTAGCTGTTTTGTGAAGGCAGGAGACTCATCCTTTTCTCCATTTGTGTTTTTGTTTTGTTTTTATTTTTACATTTTTTGCTGGAATTAATTCTCATCTTTATTGAAGCCTTCTCATAAATATTTTAATGGTTTTAAATGACCTTTTATTGTGTTCTTGGGTCTAATGGTCAACTCTATATGGTACAGGATCAGCTCTATTTATTTAGTGTCATTAACGACATGCTTCACCTCCATAGGCAAATAATGACCTACTGTGTCTTCCTCCTAGTCATAATGATGACTAGCTTATAGTTAAACCTTGTCCTTGCTGTCTTTGTGTATTTTAAGCCAGTGACGGGAGGGGTTATGCAAAAACCTCTTCCTGGAGAACTGTGCTAAACAAGCCAAAACACACGTACACGCGCGAAAAAGCATCTGACAGATGGCAACAAATAACAGAACTTTCTGTTTAATGTCACGTTAGATGAATATACAAAATTCTACATTTGATGCCTGATAAGAAACATGTAGATAATTGTCACGAAATTTGGTTTGCCCTTCAGGTCTGGTGTCCTTGTATGCGTCTCAAATGACATGAGATGATTAAAACACTAGAAGAGGTAACAACCAGTGCACAAGGTTCACGAAAAGGAAACAGTCAGCTTAGATTTACCTAGAACTGACGTTCGGATTTTTAGATAAATATGGGATAACCCCAACAGTAGTGCAAAGATATTGAAAATAAATTATGCATTATTACTAATGCAGAAGGTTCACAGAAAACTCACAGAGCAGCCAGTCACAGGAAACTGTAAACTTGTAGAAGCTCTCCACCTCCTCCAGAGGGATCTTCACATATCCTCCTCCTTCCACAATGGGCTGGAGGCAAACCTCACACTCGTCTTTCACCATCTCTCAGTCCTTCACTTTGTTCTCCAGATTTCTTTAGCTCTGCCTCATTCACTACCTGCCTTTCTTTGTCTGGCTTTTTATTTCATGTTCCGCTTTTCCCCTCCATCATTGACACACACACACACACACACACTCTCTCCTGCTCTTATTCCTGCTCCCTCTCTCTGTCTGTCTTTCTCTTCCGCCATCTCATTCACACACGGACACACCCACGCATACAGCAAAGGTGTGAGCGCTGAGACTCTCGTCCTTGCCCATTTGAAGCACCAGGTAAGACGGCAGCTTAACCAAACCAGTGACTCATTGAACTACATGTGTGATTCATCTCACATGTAGAAATAATGAGAAAATGATTTTTTGTAATAGGAATCATTTGCATACAGGATCTCTATACATTAGATTCATCTGAGAGTTTGCATACCAAATCAAATTTTTTTACAGTCAGTCATTCATTAGTTTAGTTAATGGATTTCATTTTGGTTCTGCTGTTCATTTAACAAAAACACAAACACTGTCCACTTTATTAGGAACCCCACATATTCATGCAGTTGTCCAATCAGCATGTGGAAGTAGCACAATGCATGAAATCATGTAGATACAAATCAAACGTTTAAGTCAATGTTGATATCAAATGTGAAAATGGGAAAGAAAAATTTGATCTCAGTGACCTTTACTGTGCCATCGTTGTTCACACCAGATAAACTGTTTGCCCATAAGGCTTATTTTAGGAACTGACCTCCTTTGATTTTCTCAATGGTAACTCAAACCACCCTTTACATTCGTGGTGAACAGAAACGCATGTCGCAAAAAACAAACAAAAAATTCTCTTAAAAAATGCTGAGGCGGACATGACCATGAGTTCAATGATCTTTCTAATCTCCAGATCTCGATCCGTTTTGAGAGTCAAGGTGGTCCTACCCAAAATTAGCGTATCATTATTCATTGATTTGTTTCGTAAAAGGTGTTTAAAGGGAAAATTGAAATATTAACAAAAAAAATAAAACTCTAACTTGATCAAATATCGTACAGAATTAGATTCTCCTTAAGTTGTCTGTATCTCTATTTAATTTCTTAATAAAAAAGATACTGCACATTTTCTCACACTTTCCCTCTCTGACCCTCCAACAATGCAGTTAATCATTTTCCAATAAACTAAAAAAGGTTCTCCTGAAGACTTTGCATAATGACTTCCTTAATAAATGTAAAATAATCTTCTTAAATACCACATTAAAAATTATGTATTTATTTGTTAAACAGCACCACATATTTAAGACCTGTTTATTATTAATCTTCCATTATATGGAGCATCTGCCATACAAGACCCAGTGAATTTGCTGAAAAATAATACACAATTTCTGACCAATCAGGATGAGAATTCAATGTACTTACATCAGTTTGCTTTTACATACCTTTGCCTGAGAAAAGCTGTTTGCGCTGCTTTTTTCTGGGATTGGAATACAAGCAAAAATCCATATCATAATATATTCTGCATGCTCGGAACACCACGCTCCTAAACCTACCAAGTACAAAGATCATCTCGGTTATGTGTCATCATGTGCACTGGTCGCACTTAGATCCACCCCGAACATTTTTAAAAACTCTAGTTGCTAATTGAAAGCTGATTTCCATTAATTATAAACTTATTATGGCATGTCATAAACCTTGCTACTGAGGTTGTCTCTCTCATTGTGTGATATGATGCATTTACAGTATAACTTTAAGCAACAGAACAATGTGGTAGTATTAAAATAGATCACAAGTTGAAGTGGGATTCTGCATGAGTAAACGTCATGTGTACAAGCTGTGTTGCAGCTCAGTGTTTAGCCTAGCTCTATATGAACACCATGGTAGCGTGACTGCTACAGGCAGCATCAAGGACTGTACTACTATATACTTTTTATTTTGTAGATTTCTATAGGAGGTTCATTGATGCATTCCCTGTAAGTCTTAAGGTTGTGCTCACCTCTACAAGTACTGTATCTCCACATGTTACTCATAATAATTAGCAACATCCAAGGGATAACATACTGTAGCATTGACCTGGCAACCAACCGTGTTAGCAAAAGAATGACGAAGCCATGACCTTGGAATGACTTGTAACAGCAATGCAACCATCCAGCAACACTTTGGAAACCAACTGGGTTAACAATGCATTCGGACCTAGCAACACCATGGCACCACCTGGAATTGCATTTCAACCACTAGACAACACCTTAACAAGCATCTAGAATATCATAGAATACAGCCATAAACACTCTAGCAATCTGCTAGAATACCATAGCAACCATATAGAAGAGCACATAACTGATGTAGCAAAAAACTGGCAACCAACTATAATTGCATAGTGAAAACCTGGTAACACTTTAGCAACAATATCATATCAACCACATAGCAACCAAGTTGGTTAGCAGAAAAATGAACAATTAATACCCTTGCAACGAGTTGTGATAGTGTAGCAACCATCTAGCGACACTATAGCAACCACCTGGAATAGCCTAGCAACAATTGAGCAACACCCTTACAACCTGGTGGAATAGCATAGCAATCTTACAATAACCTAGCTACAAGATCACTTAGCAACACCCTAGCAGTTAGCCTAGCATCCATAAACTTAATGGAACGCCATTGCAAGCACTTATCAACCAACTGAATTAGCATGGCAACCAATTAGAAACATCTTAGCAACAGCCTGCTACTGTATATTGTTTAGCAGCAACATCAAAGTTTGCTAAAAAAAATAAATAAATCAGAAAATCTCTTGTTCATCATTAAAAATCATTAAAAAAATCATCAAGCTTTAGTTTAAGGTTTTAATTTCTAGTTTACTGAATCAGTAAGGCCACAGAAGGTAAATAACGACACCCAGAATACATCATCTGCAATGGTTTGAAAGATCCTGCAGAGCAGAATGCGACATGAGCTCCAGGCTGATTATTCAAACAGAGTGAGACTGTGAATGTCCCTGTGAAGCCTGTCGGGACGCGGGAGGAAGTCTGCAACCGGGAACTTTTACTACAAGCCGTACAGATATATATATATATATATTTTTTTTAAAGTAGCTCATTGCTGATTATCAACCATAATCAATTATACTTGCACAGACACAAATTGATAAACAGATACACATGCACACACAGACAGACACACACACAATACACAAGAGATGCAGAGACGTAACTCACTCAGATGAAGAAAGGACGTCCATCCCGTTCTACTGTTTGTCCTATTCAGTTGCTCAAACATTTCCCTTGTGTGCACTAGGGAAATAAGGCCAATTATTGTCCTTTTGACAAATAAAAAATGCTCACTGTGGTGACTGCAGGATTTTTGCTGTGTCTTTGTGTGTGTGTGTGTGTGTGTGTGTGTGTGTGTGTGTGTGTGTGTGTGTAAGAAATAGCTTACAGGAAGGTGTATTCCAGATACAGTGAAAAAACCCAAATCATTCCAACAGGAAACCATCTCTCTTTCTTGCTCTCACACACACACACACACACACACACACAAACAAGTACACTCATACATCGCACACCTACACACACACACATTATAACATCACAAATTGTAACACTCACACACTCACATCTCTGTCTCACACACCCTCACGCAGAAACACACACCAATTAACAAGTCACATATCTTAAACATACTAACACACACTACTGTTAACACAGACTTACACACCACACACACACACACACACACACACACACACACACACACACACACACACACACACACACACACACACACGATACCCTCACTATACTCATTTAACATAAGTTGGTCAGCACTTTCAGGCTATGGCCATCTCCTGCCCTCGACAACAAACTCACTTCCCATGAGGAAACAGCTATTTCATCAATCCCTCCGTCTCTCCCTGTGTATCCTCGCGTGCTGGTGTATTTCCACAGGTTCACTTACTGTCTTTATCAAGTAATACCAAGTTTTTCCATTATCTATTTTCACACACATTTTGATTATCATTAAGTATTCTAGTACTTTAAATACCAATATTGTCATTGGGGTGTCATTACTTATGACATTTCATGAGAAGGCAGAAAAAAAAAAGAAAGAAAAAAACCCCGCCACATTTGGCAATATTTTAATGTCCAAAGCACCCATGTCTCGGTTATGCAACAGCAGAATTGCTGACAGCAGTTGATCCAGCGTAACCTCTTGAGACCTGAACGACCTCATATGAGGACAGGACATTTTCTCCCAAACAACACTGTCTTTATACAGTATGTTTATACGATCCTCAATCCTCAATACAATTATTCTGTTAAATGTATATGCTTGAATGTATAATGTCCAAACAAAAACTTTTTTTAAACAGGTTTTCATCCAGGTCGTTTCGATTTCTCTTTCTGTGGTGTTGTCATTGTCACTGTTGCCTTGATCTACCACATCGCTATCGCTATCACTGCTGTCATCCGAACACGACAAATCATTTTTTTGTTCACTCGCTATACCTCTTATCCTGTACAGGGTCGTGGGAAGCATGGAATCTATCCCAGGAGACTTCGGGCCATGAGGCGGGGTACATCCTGAGGTGCGGTACATCACAGGGTGACGATCCATCGGAAGACACAAGCACTCACACAACCGGCAATTTGGGAACACTGATTAGCTCTAATCTAAGCAAAGTCAGACCAAACCAGAGTACCTGGAAGAAACCCACCATGCATGGAGAAAACAATCAAACCCCATGCACACTGACCTGAGGTGGGAACTGAACCTTTGATCCTTGAGTTGCGATGTCACGATGCTAACTACTTTACCAAAAATGGCTTTAGTTAAATATCATATACAATCCATCCATCCATGCTCATCTCATGTACGGCCACAGAGGCCTGGAGCATATCTCAGGGAGCTTAGGGCACAAGGCAGGATATGACCTGAATGGGGTACCAACTCATCACAGGACGCAAGCACAAACACACACACACATCCAATCATACATGGAAGGCAAATGGAAATGCCAGATCAGACTACATCACACCAGAGTACCTGGAAGAAACCCACCAAGCACAGGGGGAGAACATAAAAACTCCACATACTGTACACAAAGTCAGACTAGAGGTAAGCTTCCAACGTGCTTAGTATACTAAGCTCATTGAAACAACAGTTCAAACAGTGATCACTTTGCAGAGATTTTATGCGCAACAAAAGTGGCGTCTTGTACAGAAACCTAATGTGGCTAAATGTGGTTCAGAGATGATCCTGGGATACAGATTTGAACTTTTGGGGTTTGTGCAAACTTACAGCTTCTATTCAGCAAAAAGCATATCCATTTTCAGAGCTTTGTATTTCAAACATGAGTTAAATAACTCCTTTTTAACATTAGTGTATACTTTTTTGTGCATCATTGAATGGCACAAGGCATTAAATAAAAATATATAATTATTTCCCTGAAACCTCATAAGACACATTTTTAAAAAACATCCACTTTAGTCTATTCCTAATGCATTCTCTTTCCTCTCTCACTCACACATCCTCACCGTTACACTCCATCACGGAGCTCTTACGGGTGAACGCGGTCGAGCTGGTGCCCTGCAGCAGTGCAAGTGTCAGGCTATGCAGAAGCTCCGAGAGCCTCGTCACAATCCTCTGAGGAGCCTCCTGACTCTCGCGCAGCAGCTCCTGCAGGGACATCCGACCCCCTTTTTGCAGCTCTTCAGCTCAGAGTCAAGTCGATGCCGTCCTACACTGCCCCGTGTCCAGCTATTTCCAGTATAACACAACCTCCCTCGGCGTCCTCACCAACGAATGAGGCACTGGTTTGTTGAGCCATCCTCCCAGTTCTCCCGCACACTCTCTCTCACTCACACTGTTTCTCTCTCTCTCTCTCTCTCTCTCTCTCTCTGTGCTTGCACACAGGAGTGGACCTGAAGAGAGGAAGAAAGAAAGGAAAGACTGATTTGCCAGGACGTTTCAGCACAAATCCCCATCTGCTCGGATAATTATAAAGACAGGAGCAGCCAAGTAAGCAGCAAACACGCAAGCACACACACAAGCACATGTAGTGCAAATCTAGTTGAAGTGTTGAATGCACCAATTAGGGGAAACTTTATAAACTAGTCAAAGAAGTTATGGATACATGTACAGGACAAGAATCTAAATCCCCGACTGGTACTAGAGAAGCAAGCTACAACTCTGCAACCTCTTGCCACTTTCACCTCTCACGAAGATGATGCTTCCTAATCGGACAACGCATTCAATAACTAAAAACGTGGCTCGGTGTTTAAAGCAGGAAGTAATTAAATGTAAGACTTCAGATCAGCCTGTGCAGGTGACATCAATGTCTATACCAAAGAAAGAGAGATAAGCCAGATTAAAGCAGAGTGCACCGGTAAACCCTTCAGTCCATCTCAACAGTAAAGCCGTTCTGATTCTACTTGACTCGGTACGCTGTTAATCTGGCAACCTGAAAAACTATCCTGAACTGGCTTAAATACACTATACTGTAGAACTCATACCTGACTCATGTACTACATCTTGTTTGTTATTCCAGATAAGGTTTGCATGCATTTGCAATTACAGTGTAGTCACCACTCTTCTTGGAAGACGTTCCACTAGATTTTGGAAAAGTCAGAAAAGCATTAGCGAGCTCATGACGGTACTGTAGCTGGGGGTGCAGTTGGTGTTCACTGGGTTTGAGGTCAGGGCTGTGCAGGGAAATGAGGGAAAAACAACACACTTTCCAATGGAAATTGACATAATCATTTCCATTAACACTTTCTTCCATCAGTATCTAATGACGTTAAAGAGTAATGGAAACCATTAGGTTATTTCCAGCAGGAAACATCAATATACAATACAGTATAGTAATAATGGTTCATGATTGCTTATGGACAAATGGGATGATCCCAACATACTGTACAAGCTAAGAAGAATGTAAAATGTTGGTTGGACAGGCAGTGAGGCAAAACTCTTTATTATTGTGCTGGTCGTCATTGTGGTACTTTACAGTACATCTGCTTGGAAATTCTGTACGGTGACTCACTTCCTGCTGTAGCAAATGGTCTCACATGAATAGTGTAATGATTTACACTTCCTGATGACAGAGTTCCTTTATTTTTCATTAGATAATCTCACCATGATACTGTGGATTATTTGTTTCCAGAAATCTGATGCTGTATCTGAAAAACTGTATGACCTACAGTAGAAGATGCTGGCTTCTCCACTGGAGCTTGGTTCTTCTCAAGGTTTCTTCCTGGTGTTCCCTCATGAGATGTCTCATAGTTATTGAAAGCACAATTTTATTTAATACATATATTATCATTATAATCAGTGATCAGATCAGTGCATTAGCAAATTAGTAATAGGAGTTACTTACTTTGCAGATTATCTAACATACACATAAATAAAAAGCATTCGATCATTAGCACTGAGCAATTTCATATTCAGTCTCAAGCTCTCATCCCTCATGAAAAAAATAAAATAAAATAGGAAAGTACATCGCACTAAAACAGAGAGACTCAGATGGAGGATCTTGGCAGGCTGTAGATATGGTGCCCCCAAGCACATCATTCTTTTTTTCTCTCAAATCCTTTAAACCACTCTGTGGCAGCAGAGCCCTCTTTACACACACACTTCTTTTTCTCACATTCCCAAACAACCGAGAGAGAGAGGAAAAAAAAAAAAAACGGAACAGTCCCATTTATAATACCGTGACAACCCTGTTACCGGAGCAACCTGCAACCAAGCAACGGTGGGAAGTGCCAGTGGAGTAAAAACACTAGACTAGTGGTGTGGAACTACGATAGTACAACAGTGTACAGTATTGTTATCTGCCAACTCAGAAGACTTTCGCGTACTGACAGTGCTGCATTCATCATCTGTGCGTATCCATACAGGCTGAAATGAAAGACCTCTACATCCTTCAGACAGAAAGCTGAACTAGAATTTTAGGAAATCACTGCCAGTGATAGTGCTTATTTATAACCTGACAGCACTGACTCTCAAATTCCTACATCTTGCCTTAAAGGAGTGTTCTTCCTTTTTTTTTGTACATGACGTATTTTGTCTATTTTTTGCAAAAACCAAAAGCAAGCAAGTTTAGTAGAAAATATGACGATCTAGTTACACTAGTACGAAGCTCTACAGGAAAATGCTACAGGAAGTCTTTTCTCTGACATCACTATGAATAGGAGCGTGTACATTGTTTCGTTGCTCTGATATAATCATTTCCTTTCATTCACTCTTCTATTACTATTCCAACTTTCTGGTGCATCTTACAGCATGTACAGTTACTTACAGTTTACTGTTGCAGGTCTTTTGGCTGCTCTCCTCAAGGGGTCGCCACAGCGGACTTTCTGATCCGCACACATCTTCGGTTTTTGCGCCGGGTGCCCTTCTTAACACAACCCTTCCATTTTATCTTAGTGTAGTGTATCTCTTTTTCTCAACATAATTTTTTTTACATTTTAACCAAATTTCCCAAAAGTACTTGGACAGCATTTAAGTTTAAAATTGTTTTTATTTTTTATTTTAGCCTCCACTTAATATTCTTCTTCATCTTAATATTCTTCCTCCCCCTCTCTCTCGCCCCCCCAATCTATCTATAGCCTCCAATTTAGCATTAGGTTCACTTCATGCAGTTGTGCAAACTGAGCTTCTTTTCTGCTTACCATGAATGTACAAAAAAGTGATTATGTGAGTAACTGTAGCCTTCTAGTCTTGCTATTCACCCTTAACCTCTATCATCAACAAGAGACTTTTGTGCATGGAAATCCTAGTTAAATAGCAGTTTCTAAAATAAAAAAATAAAAAAAAGAAGAAGAAAAAAAAAGGCACCAACAACCATGAAAGCAAATCAGAATGAGGATTACACTGGTTCCTCGTTTTGATGTTTGTTGAAGATCTTGACTTGTATCTTTGGATAGATGACTAATTGTATGAATGAAACACACAAACAAAAGACTTGCTGGGTGCACGTACGGTATACACTCCCGCCTTTACAATACTTAAGAAAGGTGTGTTATGTTTGCATTTCCACAATACTACTTTTACTAGCTGAATCAGTCTGGACAATGAACATGCCCTTATGTCTTGGCGCATTGACTACAGTACGTTCAAAGGAGATATTGCCTAAGTTTGGATTCTAAGGTCGCACATATTACTATTTCTTTAACAAGTTAACACAGGTCTCAGTGCGTGTCTGTTAATCCGCTGGCTAAAATACCTTGCACATAATACATTTCTCATATCACGTATCCCATTTCAGCATCTGCGTACAGTAAATGAACTACTGATAAGCCACGCCCATGCAGAGAACAGTGGAGCTGAGCACCAAGCTTAGGAGAGGATCTTCTTTTTATATATGGTCACATTATCTTTGCATTATACAGTAGGTCCCTTTCTAAAGAACACCAGCTTTAATCTGTTACACTTATTAATACTGTACTGGTAATGTGGACAATAAAGAGGAAAATACACCCAGGATAAAAAAAAAAAAAAAAACTAGTGTGATAGGTAGCCACGCAAATAACATCCTCATGGCCTACTTCCCCATATGTTCCACATGGTGTTGACCTGTGAGTGTGGATTTTTGAAAATAAACTGTCACATGAAGTCACACAGCTCACGGGGATGTCAGACTGCTCAGTGGGAGTCTTATAGAAAGGAACTGGCCGAACCATGTGTTAGTAAATATACAGTACGTCATCATCAAGTACAAAATCCATAGCCTTGACAATGTAAACAATCAGACATTTCCCATTATTCTGATTCCCAAACTATGCCAATATGTGTGTTAAGTTCACCCTGATGGCATTTATTAGCGTCTGATTAGGGAAATTAGGCAAAGTATTTGACATAAGAGCGGTAGGATTTTCCAAAGCTGAGCTGAATAAAGGAGGAAATTGTGCGTGTGCAAATGTTGATTCCTAATTATAAGTCAAAATGTGACACTTTATTGTCCAGAATAACAGAACACAGTTATGAGAGTAAAAGCCCCCGTTATTTCTTGATGTAATCCCCTGCTACAACAATGCGCTTATCACAGGGGTTCACTAGTGCTTGGATACCATCAAGGTAGAAGGATTTCTGAGTGTGCCGGAGCCATGCATATCATCTGAAACACTAGCCTCCCAGGAACTCCTTTTGGGCCATACAGGGGATGGTTCATGAATGATTGTGCGTACAGTTCCTACAGACAGGTACAGGTATCATTCACGAACATACGGCCTTCTTGAAAATGTCTGCACCGTTCAATGTTTTGGACTCTTTTTTGTAGTCTTCTCTAAATGTTAAGTGTTTTATTCCCTTTCATTCAATGACAAAAAAATCCCGGTTTGACTTGAACATTCCTTGTACATAATGAGATACAACCCTGAATTAAAATTCCTAACTGCAATATAGTATTTCAACTTGTGAAATGTCAATCATGGAGCAAATGACTGCGGCCATTAAAGCACCCTTGAAAGGGAAGCTGTTTATCGTATAGGGCAATTTGGGGGCATTTCTTTATGTAAACATGTATGTGGTGTGCATGAGCGGAGCAATTACAGCAAAAGGGTTTCGATGGAAACACCCATCATTAGGGCTTCTGATTACTGCGGTCAGCTGGAAGGCTTCAGGAAGCGGAAGGGGTCGGAGCTAAAATAAACCTACACACTGTTAAGAATAAAAAACTTTACATGGTGCCTAACTCCAAAATAGTACTTGTGATGTACAGTAAAGTTTGAAACTGACAACTATGAAGAATTAACAAATTAAAATTGGAATCTGAATCTGTTGAACGATACTTCGATAAATCATCAAATCTTAAAAGGAGATTAAATTTACGTATACATACATCATCTTCATTTCGGATCTTTCCACATCAATCAAATCTGACACCCTGACAGCATTGCAGTGACACACTAGATACCCTCAACCATACAACCTGTAATGGCAGATCTCCCCCTGCACTTTCATGATAATTAGGTTGGAAAAGCCGTGGGCTGGAATGATCGATTGTTAGGAGCCTCTGTGTCCCTGCAGCATGAAGATGAGAGATATTACAGTTTCCAGCTCTGGAATCAGGGACAGCAGACTCAAACGGAGAAAGGAACATAACCAGATTTCTGCCAATCCATTTTGGGTTGGTGTTTGAAATATATTTCTGTGCTTCTTAACGTAATCATGAAAGCCATCAGGTAGATGCATTTCCTCCTGAGAAATCTGCGGCGCAGGATGCAACATGATTTCAAGCATCGCAAAAACCATCTTTTTACAAAGAAGAGTGTGACCTTAGAGCTTGAAATAGCTGCCTTAGTGTGTTCAGTGTAACCCGTGGTTTAAACACACACCGACATGAAGATCCAGTTATTCAAGAGACTCACGCTTCATTTAATTTTTCCTGTGGCATCTACTGTAGAGCCTTAAAACTGTATAGAGGGAACTAGGACAAATAAACGAGAGCTAGAGAGAATAAGTCTGGCTTTGAGGGTGTATGTGTGTTCGTGCAAGGCTGTGTGTAGGCGTGGCTGGCGAGGTGCGAAAATGTGCAATGCACAAGAAAATACAACTATTCAACAAAAAACAAAATCGGGTATTTGGCTCTGAGAAAAAGCAAGCAAAAGAAATCAGCAAGTACAGTTTTCAAATAGATTCTACAGGGATATGATTTATAATCCTTGCACACTCACTTTATTTAGAATACCTTCTGTCTTGGTTTAATCTGTACAATCATTACATGTTGTGTGCTTACTGTGTATAGTATTTTGTGTCTATCAAATGTACAGCGTTTTTATGTGGGTCTGTACTTTAAGAGCCACAAAAGCCGGAATCAAATTCCTTTTGCGCGTCAATATACTTGCTGAATAAAACCCCATTCTGATTCATAAGATCCTAAAACACTGGAACTTGGCCAAAATGTATAGTACGATGGGCAAAATCAAAGCAGGAACTTTATATAGAACAATAGTATGCAGTTATGAAAGTACAATTTCTTTAGTTTTTCCTCTATATGATCCTCTCATACACTAATGCACACATCCGAGTGTTCCACTACTGCT
Organism: Clarias batrachus; assembly: GCA_003987875.1. Taxonomy (NCBI): domain Eukaryota; kingdom Metazoa; phylum Chordata; class Actinopteri; order Siluriformes; family Clariidae; genus Clarias; species Clarias batrachus. Next base: position 1,070,631 of record QMIH01000044.1, read on the forward strand.
TAGACACCGTCAAGATAGAAAGTTCTCTCAGTATGCCAGAGCCATGTTTTTACGTCCGAAACGCTGGCCTCCCAGGAACTCCTTTAACGGCCCACACATGTGAAAATGGCTTGGAGTGAGGTCTGGACTGCATGGCGGATGTGGCAACTCCCAGCTGAGTTCCTGTAATGTGCCAGTGGTGTTCGTGGGTGATTGTGTGTACTGTACAGTTGCAAGTTGGCAATAAGTTATCCTTCTATTTTCAAGGATCAGGTGTTCCGATCACTGAACGTTCACAGGAACATCTGTAGGGGGTCCGAGCCACCTTAGCCAACTTTGACCCCTCATAATTAAACAGGAACCATGTTTCACTCAGTGTTTTTTACCGTAACAAGCAATGGAAGTCTATCTTACCTAAAACTTGTACCTCACTCATCGTCTATTAAGTGACTTAAGTGCCTCTAGTCAATTTTGCTAACCTTCATGACTCTCGAAAGAAGATTGGTTAAACCTTTGGAGCAAACAAATCAACTACTTCTTCTGCTGAATACCAACCACAGGCTTGATTGAGTAGCATGTTTACCTGCCGCGTTCAAAAATAGCAACCAACATCTCCACACAGCATCCATTTTTTTTTGTGGGAGCCAGCCAGATATCAATATGACCTAAGTACAGTGGTCTCACTGTAACTAGAATTAAGATGTTTATGATTTGCTTTAAGAGCACAAAATACTTCCAAACTAAAGGTGTGTTTTTTTTTTTTTTTTAATGGTACGAACATTTTAAAAATGGCTATACGTCCTTGCCAATCATTCACCAACACCACTTGCAGTTTACAGGAACTCAGCTAGGAGTTATTGCCACGTCGCCCCTGTACAGTCATGACCTCACACCAAGTGATTTCCACATGTTTGAGCCATTAAAGAAGTTCCTGGTAGGCCAGCGTTTTTGATGTGATTATGGCTCCACTTTGGTAAAAGATGAAACAAACCTAGTCTCCAATTGTGTGTGCTCTCAAACTGTCATAGTGAAACCAGCCAATCATGAGCAACTGTAAGTTTGGGTATGTGGACGAGAGCAGATACCCCTTTCCTCTGAACATAGCATGTGCAGCAATTTTTCAGAAGATGGAGCTGGCTATGATAATGGAAAGCTAGCTAGCTTTTATGACACATTTCCTGCCTGACTTTTTTGCGACAATCGAACATGAGAAAGCCTTAACCTGCTGTTTCTCCCAATGGACACATACACAACTTATGCAGGTAACTGAACAGTAAGGAACTTTAAGCATGAACATACAGTAATACTGCACCACGCAAATACCTGCAACTGCACACACACACACACACACACACACACACACACACACACACACACTCGCATAAACACATTCACTGGAAAACACCCTGAGCCACAGCAACCCTCTGCTTTCTACATATTTTTGTGAATTCTTGATGAAATCCAGCATACACTCACTTAGCCACACGTATGCAATCATGCAAACACACACAGACAGTCTGCAGCTCCTCCTACCAATGCTGTATGCGACAGCGTCAAGCCTCCTCGAGAGCTCCTGCAGAGCCATTTCGCTCATCTTCACCCACAGGATCATGGCGAGATGGAAGAGGAGACAGGACTGAGAGAGGACGAGATGCGCTTATGCAGAGGAAGAGAGGAGAGAAGAGGAGAAGAGCTGAGTGAAGGACACAGAGGAAACAGAGAGAGAGAGAGAGAGAGAGAGAGAGAGAGAGAGAGGCTGGGATAAGGAGGCAGAAACACACACCTCTGCAAAGTCACCGTGCACACATGCTGGTTCAGGCTGCAAACACACACACACACACACACACACACACACACACACACAGAGCATCTGATTAGGCTTATACTGTGGAGCCAATTGTGGTGCATAATGCAGAGACACACTTTTCTATTCAAACGTTTATTTGTATGGCATAGGACAGTAACAAATCATTTTTGCATTTTATTATTCTCAATGCCAGCATGATGAAGTACCTGTACTCAGTTTTATTTAATCATCTTGAGATCGGGCAAATAGGTGAAGCAAAGCTAGGGCAAAAATAGAGCATGGTCAAACACAATCAATCGAGAAGTGGCAGATAATCATCACACTAGGACCGGCATACTTACAGCATGTCATCAGAAAACCTCACAAGTTGACACTCCATATAGCGGCATGATACTTTGAAAGACGTTCAGTTTGGGGTTAGTATGGGTCCTTAAAACAGCGGTTCTCCCGGAAAACACGGCAATATTCAGCAGGAGTGTGGTGACCTATCTACCAAGGATTCTTTCTCTTCTCAGTCATTTGTTTAATTCATTGTAACCCAGACACATAGGACATGTTAAAGATTTCACTCACTCACTGAGAACAGGGTGCCAATACATCGCAGGACATACAGGTTACACACACACACACACACACTACAGGGAATTTGGGAATGGCAGTTAACCTAATCTGCATGTCTTTGGACTGTAGGAGGAAACTGGAGAACCCAGAGGAAACCCACCAAGCATCATCACAATAGAACATGCAAACCAATAAAGATTTCATTAATAAATATGAATCCAGTCAAATGTTTTCTCCTTGATGGACGGGAACAAATAGTTATTAACATAAAATCCAGTAGTACTGAGTCTACTAGTTAGACTACTAGAGAGTATAACAGAATAACTGTAGCAACATGGAGCAGTGAACTAATTAATAGTGTTTTGAATATTTAATAAGCTAGTACACAGATTATCTCTGACATTAGGTGTTTCTTCTTATTAATTCAAGTGGCTTTTAAAGTCAAACTAATTGGGAATGCGTTCACCAAAACAGAAACCTTTCATAAAAAAACAAGCACATGTTTATTATCTGCTTCAGTGCTACTTACCCGGGTGAACGCACGCGCCGTAGCAATTGTTAGATTTTGTCGCCGCCTTGTGGTCACACCGCAGAACCGCACCTGCTGAATATCTTCACAAAAACGCTCAATGCGTATTTGCACAACGGACAAATGTTAGATATTACAGAAAACGTTTTTGAGGACAACCAAATCTTAGAAAACGAATGTAACTAATAAGATTTATCTCAATGGAGAATTAAAATGCGAATTAAACACGTGGTTTACGTCAACGAGTTCATGAAGGGTGTATCTTAAGGTAGTGAATAAAACTAGCTAGACGATTAGCGCAGACATATTAGAATAATCTGTAACCTTATAAATGCATCATATGCCCGGTTGTTTGAAGGGTTTAAACAGCTCCAAATAAGTATTTTAACATTAACATATCACGCACACGGTGCAGCAGATTACCTGGATCAGAAACTCGGTTCTGCGCAATTCTTGCGCTGTAATGACGTTCGTGAAGCAACACCGAGAAAACCGTTGCTCGGACGGGATTAACCAATCAGAATCATGCATTTGAACATTGGCGTGAAATAACAGTAAACTGCAGTTAACCATCTGAATAGATGGGATATGTATGATAGGATTATGAAAAAAAAGCATTATATTATTATAATCATAAAAACAATAGTTTATATGATTTGTTGTGTATGTAGGCAGCACAGTGTGTGTAGTGGTTAATAAGGTCGCTTTGTACCTCCAGGGTCCGGGTCTGGTTCCTGCCTCAGGGTCTGTGTGTGGAGTTTGCATGTTCTGCCTGTGCTTGGTGGGTTTCCTCTGGGAACTCTGGTTTCCTCCCACAGTCGAAAGACATGCAGATTAGGTTAAATGGTGTTCTCAAATTACGCATAATGTGTGAATGTGTGTGAGTGTGTGTGTGTGCTCTGCAATACACTGGCACCCCTTCCAGGGTGTACCCCGCCTCGTGCCCCAAGTCTCAATTGAATATTGTTGTTTATACAAGGAAATGAAGAATCTTTAGTGAATCTTCATTTGCATTGAATGTCAAAGGACTCCAAGAAGGTTGCTCCATCATGTTGGGATCTCAGTTCGGGTATTTCACACGCCCTGACCTCTGACTGCTGCAGATATGTTTGCTCTAACGATCCATGTTGTGTCTTATAATGGTGCTTCACATTACTGCTTTCGGGACATTTGGGGCCTTTGGGCAGTATACCCTGGACAGGTGGCCACAAAGGTGCGAGGCCACAGTGCTAACCACATGGTCAACACCATATAATATATTAATATGATCATAAAATCTCAACCTATATTCGTTATTTGATATAGTCATATAGACAAGAATACATTCATCATGTCTCCTCGCCTCTTTCCTCAGGGTGTTTGGAATCATCCTTCGTTTCCTCAGGGACAGTGTAACACCAGTGCACTCATACTACATAATCCCATAATGCACTTGACTTCATTAGTACAGATAGGCTTGATGACTCCACTTAGCACAGATTAGCCATAATACCCAGGTGAATCCTGAACCACTCCAGGCCCAAAAACACATGTGGTATGGCTTAATCCTCACTTTCCTGTGGACTAAGTTTAAGAGGGGACATTGGGAATCAGCCTAAGTGGTGTAACTTGCGAGAATAAAAGACAAGACCATTTATTAAGAAATGTTATTTATTAAAGAAAAGAATGACAATGTCTGTTTGCGCCATCGTATAATATACCTATACATATGTATATAACAGACTCCAACGACGAGTAGAAGGAAGGTTTAAGGACAAAATCCAAACGGAAACAACGTCCTCTTTCCTTAAGACTGAATTACAAACCTAAAAATACTAGAGAACGTAATACAGGGACAACTTTTAGTTGCCTGTTGTATGGATGATTGATTTAGCCCATGGTGATCCATATGAAATCAGCAAAAGAGTGCAATTTGGGAGTCGATCGTCTCCACTCGGCCGTCTTCAGACCGTAAGAGGCATGAGCGAAGTGAAGTACAATGAGGTGAAGTGAGGTACGCAAGCCTTCTTGAAGAAAGCAGAACACTTTTGCGACGCTGTTATGTCCATGGTGTCGAACTTCATCATTCTCCTTAGGTGCATTTTACAAGGCGAGAGGTTCACTGCAGGTGAAAACGTGCTGCCGTTTTATAAAGGTTCAATCTGTACAGTTCAGAATAGAAGAAGTGAATATACAGCGGGTTTGAGGTTTCATTCCGTAGTACAAAAGTCACAGTCTGATAAACAAATATGAGAAACGGGTGAAGTTAACGACTCGAAACTGGAGCACCTTTGGACTGATCTAGGAACAGCTTGTGCCTTTTTTTTGTGCTGCCACTTATGAAGCTTGTGGGACAAAAAAAAAAAAAGAGAGAATAGTCAATCTTACTTCATCCTGGTTTAATGCACTCATTTATTTATATTTTCATATTGTTAAAATATTTAATAGGCTCAGCGGTCCAATAAAGCAACATGCCGTGAGAAGCTGTGTTACAGTAATTTTATCACAAGAAAGTTAGTTCTTAGACAGGGCATGATGGAGTGAAATTAAATTACTGTAACACACACCCTGGAGTTGCGTTTTGCTTTTAAAAATTGGAGTAAATGAAAAACAATATGTTTCAATCCAATGTTCAATACAGAATTCGATACATTTGTGTAGTCTGCCTGGAAAAAATTGGGATATTATACAGATATTTATTTTTGTTTTTTTGCGATACAGACACAGCGGCATGTGTATCCAATTTGAACACGGCTCTGATTTCAGAACCAGAACTGTCCATTTTCTGATCAAACCTGCTTACGGCATGATTACTGGAATACCAAATCCCACAATAAGCTGCTCCTAGATCAGACTCTTTCCATTAAGACTGAAGTAAAGCAACAAAAGATACGTTTACACGATCTTAGACTTATCTGTAACACAGTGTTAAAATGGCTGCAGGGAAAAAAAAAAGTCTGATCTGCCCTTAATATTCAGATATGTAGAAAAAGAAGTTGTCAAACATGAACAAAGATTTGATACCAGACTTGTGACTCTGTGCTAAAAAGTTCCACACTTCTAAAAGTCAATAAGCTTTTCAGGACAATCTGTGATAACTTATAAGTTAAAGGTTGAATTTTTATTGTGTATTTTATTCACTTCTTTTGTAAGCGCTATACACTGAGCACTTATCCACATCAGCGTCCGTTCTAAAAGCACAACCCTAAATGCACGAGGTGGTTTGGGTTATATGTTGGAGCTACGACGCCCTCTGGTGGCCCCCAGCGAAGGACGCAGGCGAGGGTCCCGGGCCTTGTAGTGCTCGTTGAAATCTAGCCGGAAGCTGAGGAACTGCAGACTCTCATCCGAGCTGGTCATGAGCAGGCGCAAGAACTCCTGGACGATGCCCTGTGGGAGAAAGATGAAAAGAAAATGAGGAACAAGAAAAGAAAATGAAAACAAATGTTTAATAGTATTAAACTTCATTTAGTATTAAGCTATAGAAGTACTCTGGTATTAGAGCTCTGGTATAATTATCACTATTAATAATATTAACCATAAATTGCATTACATTAATTAAACTGTAGTTGATTACTGATGATTGAATGACAATTATAATAATTGTCCATATAACGACTTGAACACATTTTAAAGTGCAGCGAAAAATCTTTAAAATATAGAGTTAGACAAGTAAAAAAAAGAACAAAAGTAATAAAAAAGAATAAACAACAGCAGATTATTTGATAAATAATGTCAGAGATAAAAGGAAGATAGTAACGTTATAAAAATACCTACCATATTAAATCCACATCTCTTAATCTCAGTGCAATCAGTTAACAATAGTGCATACTATATCACATCGAATGAAGCAGTGTATATAGTATAAGCAGTACAAGACACATAGATATAATGTGTATAAGCAGTTTGTATGCTACCTGGTAGAAGTGCGTAAGGAGTCTGAGCTGAGAGCACATTTTTGGTATGGTGTCCTTAAACTCCTGCACTCGTCTGTTTTCCACCGCTTCCTGCTCCGCCGTCACACCCCACTCTCCCTACAAGAGTCAAACACACATCACACTTCTGTAAAAAAAAAAAAAAAAAAAAAAAAAGGGGGGGGGGGGGGGGGTTTGTCATGGGATATTTGGTAAAAGTTTCCATCAAGACTGTACTTTTTTTTGGCCTTTAGAAGCAAGTTTCTTGTTTTTGGTTACAAGACTTGTGTATGTTATGAAAGTAAAACAAAAATTCTAGATAAAAAAATGAAAACAAAAACATATACGACAATTTCTGAGCGTTAAATCCCAATCAATTTATTTAATAAATTAAGCCTATTACTCTGAACTATAACTTCTGTGAAAAAACTTTAAAATGTAACTGACCAATATACGGTAGAAGGGGTCAATAACATGAAAAATCACCAGTGTCTTCCTGACTACCCATTTCAGATTCGCTTCATATTGTCTCAAAATAATGGGTCTATTCTCAAGAAACACTGTACAAAATTTCAGGCCTGTATCTGCAATAGTTTCTGAGAGATAGCAGCTTAAATAAGGAATTTTGGCGCAAATTTTACTGTAACAAGCGCTAAAAGTTATCAAGTTCAACAAGTCATTACTTTTGAAAGATGCATGCTAGAGGTAAGAATTTCTCAAGGATTGTTGTCGAGGACAAGATATTTTTACAGTCTAAAACTCGACAGTTGAATATTTGCCGGTTTATTGCCTTCTGAATATCGGGGAAAAAAGCCCTCTATTGTAAATCCCCACACGAAAACAAAGACCTTTAATACGTTTATATCCATCAAGGTTGTTGTAGTTATTATTTAGTAACTAGGTTTATGTCTGAATGAACTCTGAATGAAAAAAAAAAGGTCTCACAAGGCAAGGTCTCACAAATTGTATAATGTACTATATAAAACTAACTATAGAACTCCATCAGTGAATTAATACTGAGGCGTTCAAGTCAGAAGGGGGCTTCTGATTGTGCAGAATAACAGAACACAATTATTAGAGTAAAAACTACCTTCTGTTTAAAAAAACAAAACTTGAATGCCCCTTGTGTATATATTTTAAGTTATCCAAGTATTTGTTTAATAACTAAATTGTATTTATGTCCATTAGACTACAGTATCAGGAGAACGGTTGGGTTATTCAAGTTAAGTTAAGACATAAATAAAGACATTTTCTAGTTGGGATTATATTTGGCAGAGGTGACATCACGGTCATCAGGCCTTTAAGACAATTGTTTCTTTTCTTATAGATAAAAGATTTTATAATCCACATCACAAAACAATATTGTTTGCAATATTGCCATGTTTAAGTGTTAATTAAATTAAAATATAACTTGTCTTCCTTTCATTCTTTCCTTCCTTCTTTTTTGGACCAAGTACTAATGAGGGCCTATCAATCTAATTCATTTCACTGTTATAGATGCATTTATATAAAAGCTAGACCTAACAAAAATACATTTGTATTTATTTCAGCATTTAGCGTGTTAGTTTGTATAAAATGCTGGAAATGTAAAAGTTTGCGTGGGCAGGTTACAGGTCATGTGGGATTTAAAGGTGTTAAACAGATGGCTGAATCCTATTTAGTATTTGTTTGATCTTTTCCAGTCAATCGATGTTAACTCACGACAGAAGCTACAGCTAATATAGTTAATATGACTATATTAACTAAAATCTATAGTAATTTATTAGGCAGCTTTCGTTTCTGTTGTTCACATGTTGAACAAGATTAATTAGGACAATTAGGTGTAAAAAAAAAACAAAAAAAAAAACAAGAAAGGAAAAAAACACGAGTCCTAAGGGAATTTAAACTACAATACAAAACGGACACTGAAGCCAATATTAAAAGGGCTGGAGAATGACCTTGGTGAGGGTGAAAAAAAAAAAAACAGAAAAAAAAACCGAGACAACCTTACACAGCACTTTCGAGTGGGTCCGCAATGTCCCTAGTCCACTTCATGCTTTTCTTCTCCCATCGACTGCATCGTAAATTAGCCTTCACTTTAGTCTTTCAGCTCGGAACTACTTATTACCCGCCTGACCTCGGCAACACACTTACCTGAAAACCTTTTACTGTTACGCTCCCTCGATCTCCCACACACACACAGATACTGCCAATAAAAAAAATAAAAAAACAGCAGGCTTTTCGCTTGTTTGTTTTTATAGCACTTTTTACTAAAGCGCTACAAATCGATGGCTACAGAAAATTGACACCTGAGCTTGAAAAAAAGGACATTAAAAAAAAAAAAAAAAAAAGACAGAGACGAATAAAAGAGTCGATCTGAGCTGAGCACTCCGTTCTCTCAGGGGAGAGAAGGATACAAGGCGTTCTAGCCATGGCCTTGGTGCATTTGCCTGTTACTGATTTCCTAATGAATAAAAAAAAAACAATTGATTTCCTATTGATGAAACCTTTATTTACCATAAATGTGACTCGCAGTGTTGCATCCTGCCCTTAATTTCTTAAAGTGTAAAGATCGCTGATGATCTACACGTTTAAAGGTGCAGTAAGCAATATTTTATACAGACGGCTCATTGCTTGCCATATAAGAATTAAACCGGGCGTGTCCTGCATAGACAAAATACCTTCAGGTTATGACATCATACTGCAGCTTTAAATTTCTTAATCGCTTTTGATGTACCGACAGCTAAATTTATTTCCTTAAATGTAAATATAAATGTAAATATCCCACCCCAGGGACAACCGCAGCTCATGAGAAGCAGATTTGACTTAATCCTCAAAAATTGTGAGACTAATGACACCGTATCGCTCGTATTCTCTTATTCTTCTCTACCTCTCCCTCTCTGCGTCTCTTGGCGTCCTCATACTGCACGCGGAGCTGCAGTTCCTCCAAGGCCGAGCGGTACAGAGTGTTCTGGGCGTTCTGGAACTCGATGATCTGGTCAAACACGGCCCGCAGCTGGTTCAATAAAGACTGCGCTCGGACACACAGAGAGAGAGAGAGAGAGAGAGAGAGAGTGAGAGAGAGAAATAGTCATAAATAACAGAGAACAAAAGAGAGAGATTCAGTCTTTCCTCTGTGCTCATGTCAATCATGTGCTTTTGAGTGTCTAGACTGTCAAGTTCATGTCCTTATTTCAAGTGTTTCGGCCTTGTGTGTGTGTGTGTGTGTGTGTGTGTGTTGTTTGTCCTACCCTGCTGTTGGAATCCAGGAGGCAGCGAGAAATGATGGTGTCGAGGAAAACCTCATGGGCTGCTATGATGTGATCCAGATCTTGAGCCTGCTGAACTTTATTCCACAGCTCATCCCAGGAACATTCCAATACCTACACACACACACACACACACACACACACACACACACACACACACACACACACACACACACACACACACACACACACAACATAGAGAGAGACAAGGTCAGACAGACAGTAACCCATACATTTGCACACAGACAGACCGGCAGCCTCACAGACGAGTGTGAGACAGACAGACAGACAGGTGTGCACACAGCCACCCACAGACTTACAGGAGACCGTGTCTGTTTAAATAGAGAGCCAGAGAGAGAGAGAGAGCGCGTTCAGATAGTTGTTAATTTTTATATTTATTTCATTTTGTTATTGTGTACCTACTGATATTTTTTCATATTTAATATATTTATAATGTTTATAAATTCAGTTAATGTTATATATAATGTAATTAATGTTTTATAATTGCTTTGGCAATAATGTAATATTTTTGTTAACATTAATGCCAATACAGCTCTCCTGAACTGAACTGAGAGAGAGAGAGAGAGAGAGAGAGACAGAGTCTGTACAGGCTGAGTGAGCACCGTCTGTCTGAGGAGACCCTGACTGCCCTGAGAGCAGAGACTGTGTGCTCGTGTATGAGCGGTGAGGTCGACACTGTGCTGCTTCACTGTCATCTCCTCCTTTACTGTCAAAAATATCTACATAAAAGGAACAACTTCACTGAGAACTGAAATTGTATTAATTTCGGGGGAGGCGGGGGGGGGGGTTGTTTGTGTTTATCTAATATGATATTCTTTAATATCTAATATGTTTAAAATGGTTATATAGATTGATGTTATTTATAATTTAATTATTTTATAATTAATTTGGCAACGTAATAATGTAATATTGTAATAACAATGTAATATTTTTGTTAACATTCATGCCAATAAAGCTCTTATGAACTGAACTGAGAGAGCGCGACAGAGAGCGAGAGCGTGCGACAGACAGAGCGCGAGACAGAGCGCGAGACAGAGCGCGAGACAGAGCGCGAGACAGAGCGCGAGACAGAGCGCGAGACAGCGCGCGAGACAGCGCGAGAGTGAGAGAGCGACAGGCAGACAGGGTACGAGAGTGACAGGCGGACAGAGAGAGAGACAGAAAACACCAGACAGAAAATGACAGCAAGAGAGAGACAAGAGAGCGACAGACAGAGGAAAAGAGTGAGAGAGACAGAGAGAGACTGGCCTCGAACGTGACGTAGTACTGCATCTGGTGGATGAAATGGACCATCTCTGAGGCCAAGATGTGACACTGATGCAACACTCCAGACAGCTCTGTAAACACACACACGCACACACGACAAGTCAGAATTTTAAACATTAAAATGCAGATTAAAAACATTTCCCAGTGAAATATAAAAGCTGTGGAAGCTCTGCACTGAGACGTGTCTCTTACAGCCCCGGTGTGGATGCGCTACTACGCTCACCTGGCATGCTCTTCAACAGCTTGGCGTTACACATCTGGCTCTTCCAGATGTCGGTCAGGATATACTCCATGCGCTTGGCTCGCCACAGGAAGTTGAAGACCCGCAAGTAATGGCTCATACACTCGCGAGTGAACACCTGGCACGCGCGGCACATGGAAAACACACGGCGACACACACACGCACACACACAGCCCGATATAGCCGTCAGTTTCCGATAGCGACAGAAAAATCAACATGTGAGTGACAAGCTGTTCCTGCTGAACAGCAGACTATTTATTCTCCACTACAGTGAGGATGAGGATAATAATAACGATGATGGTGATAAACAATAACGACAGGAAAATTCCTGGAGTAAAGCTTGATGCATCTTTTTAAGCACTCGGAGGAAACGGAGCTCGTTACCGTGGCGATGGGTCCGTCGACGTGATAGTCCAGGCTGAAAACGTCCCAACCTGTGTCACCTGGAGACACCTAAAACAGGAAGATCAAGGATTGTGATGAACACAGGAACAGTATTCACACATCTAAACAAGAATACACAAGGGGGAGGAGGAGGTGAAGGAAGGAAATGAAAGAAAAAGTAAGAGAGGAAGGGAGGAAATAAATAAAAAGAGGAAAAGGAAGGGAAGAGAAAAGAAAAGGAATGAAGGGAGAGAGGAGAATGGGTGGAGGTGGAGAAAGGAAGGAAAATAGATAAGGGAAGAGATAAGGAAGGACAGGTTAGGAAGGGTAAAGGAATGAAAGAGACAAAGACAGAAAAGAAGAAAAGAAAGGGAGGAAATTATGAAAAAAAGGAAAGTGAAAGGGAAGAAAAAGCGGAAGGAGGAAAAGCAAAGAAGAGGGGAGTAATTGAAAAGCAAATGAAAGAAAGAAAAGAAAATTAATGAAAGGAAAAGGGAGAAGGGGAGGAGGAAAAGGAAAGACAGTGGGAAAGTGACAGGAGAACAAAAGTGAAAAGGAAGAAAAAAGGAAGGAAAGGAAAGGAAATAATGCAGGGAAAAGGAAAAGAAACTGAAAGGTTAAGGAAGAAAATGAAGGGAAGAAAGTGAGAGAGGAAAAGAGAGTAGGAGAAAACACAAGAAGAGACAGGAGGATAAGATAAGGGATAGAGATATATAAAGAAATAGAGAAACAGAAGATAACTGTGGGAGAAAGTGAAGGAGGAGAAGAAAAAAAAAAAAGAATTAGAAGGAAGGGAAATGACCCGAGACGGGATGAAAGGAAGAAGGGAAAATGAGAGAAGAAGAGAGTATAGGAGGAAAAGGGAAGAAAAAAGTGAGGGAGGTATAGGGATAGAGATAGAGGAAGAAAAAAAAGAAAGCAACAATGGGAGAAAAGGAAGGAAAAGAAGAAAGGGAACAGGGAAAAGGCAGAAAAGGAAAAAAGAAGGAAAAAAGGAGGAAAAAAAGGAAAAGGTTGATCGAAACATAAAGGGAAAAAGAAAAGAGAAGAGAAAGAAAGGAGGAGACGGAAAGAAATCAACTGCAAAATACAAAAAAACAACAACCAGAAAATAGTACAGATGCAGAAGATAATTAAATGAATAAAGAAAGTAAAGGGAGCTGAATGTATGCTTGATGCAGCGAGAGGTAGTGAGAGGAAGCGAGACCTCCAGCAGCCGCACGTCCAGCCTCTTCAGGATGTCAGGACTGTCGAACTGAGCGTTGGTGGCTCGGACCGCCGTCTCCAGGATCCCGGTCAGGTTGTGTTGGTACAGCGTGGTGGCGGCGCGCGCCAGCTCGGGCCTGAGACGTCACACACACACAGTTCACTCTTAGAAGTCACTATACAGAGATTACTCTGGAAAAATGTTTCACCTGGATAAACTGGATATGAGAGAAAGCTCATAGTGCAATATGTATGGCAGAAAAATGTGTGCGAGAGTGTGTGTGCGAGAGTGTGTGCGTGCTCACTTCAGCAGGTCCATCAGATGTCTAATGAAGTCTCCCTGGCCCAGCAGCAGGTATCTCCTCATGGCCTGCAGGTGCTCCAGCAGCTGGTAGTTCTTATTCAGGACGTCCAGCAGGTACTTACTGGTCTCGAAATACGCAGCATCGATCTTACTCTGGAACGCCCCCTCCAGGTCTGTGAACAGCTCAGCCGCTGAGAGAAACAAACAAGGGAACGGTATAAAGGAGAGAACTGTCACTCATGGGGTATTCTGAGAAACACATGTAAACACGTTCAGCGGCTGAAGCTGATGCACACTGGAACAGCTCACTGAGCCATCGGCTCTTCTCTCTGCATCAGTCCTCAGAGAGCTGCAACAACATTAAGCTGTTCACACTCAGCATATACAATACAGAGCGTTCTCCACGCCGCAGCACATCATCGTCTTCATCATCATCATATCCCCCAGCCCTACTGATCCCACTCCATCACCATGGATACGGTCGCAAGACAATAACCCCAGTAGTGTTACAATTTATTATTATAATAACACACACACACACACACACACACACACACACACACACACACACACACACACACCAGTTATAGGTACTTAAGAAAAAAAGAAACAAAAATAAAAAGGGAAAATATATTTTTTAAAAGTTTTTAAAAAATTATAATTATGTAAAAAACAAAGAAAGACAAGAAGACGACAGAAACAAAAAATGAAGTTAAAAGAAGGGAGTGACTGAAAAAGATAGAAACAAAATAAAGCATGAGCAAAAAAAGTTTAAAATACAGTATTAAACAAAATAAAAAGCACAAAATGGAAGAATAAAGGGAACATGAAAGAAGAAATGGAATGGAAGTAATGAATGTTAAACTAGGAAAAACATGATGTCCCCTGTTAAAAGTAAAAAAAAATAATAATAATGGCAAAAAAACTAACTACAAAATCAAAAAGGGAAAAAGCTTTAGAAAATATCTAGGTAATTTACAAAGAAAATGGAAAGAAGAAAAAAAAATCAAGCGCAAAAAAAGGAAATAAAAGAGGCATTAAAGAAGAAATCTGGAAAATAAATAAAAAAAGAAAAAATGCAAGACAGAAAGAAAGAAACAAACAAAGTAAGTTTTTTTTACAAAAAAGTAAAAAACTAAAACTAATTAACCGATAAAACATGCAAAAAAAAAAATTATAAAAAAATTATAATAATAACAAAAAAACAAAGCAAAAAGAAAAACAGAACAAACAAATTTGGAACACAAAATGTTAAAGAATTAAAGCAAAAGAGATCACGTAAAAAAATGCAAACCTAAAGAAAAGGGACAACTTAAGACAAAGACAGAACGAAACAAAAGGTAAGTAAAAGAAGAGAGTTGCTGATAAAAAAAAGAACAAAATACTTGAGAAAATGAAAGTATTTTAAAATAACCAGACAAGTAACACAAAACTAGGCAAAAAATAAAAATAGTAGCTGGTAGAGAACAAGAAAAAAGAGAAAGAAAAAATATATACTGTATCTTAAATATAATTACTAGAAAAACTAAACTAATGGCAAAATTAAAAATTAAAAAAAAAACTATAAGGATAAAAAAGTAACAAACAGATGAACAAAAAGGAAACGAATGCAGGAAAGCAAGCAATACAAATGAAAAACACACAAACATATAATAAATAAACAAAAATTAAATTTGTTGTCTGTATGTTAGCTCTTGTTCCTACTGTATTCCAGTCTGACAGAGAGAGAGAGAGAGGGAGAGAGAGAGAGAGAGAGAGAGAGAGAGAGAGAGAGAGAGAGAGAGAGAGAGAGAGAGATAAAGAAAGACAGCAAATGGAAAGAAAACTCTGGAAAGACACACAAGGTCAGGGGCGACGGCACTAAGTGCATTAACTCATCCGTGCTAAATTCAGCCGCTGTCGATCCACATGCTAAACACAGCCGCTGCTAAACTCCACTCTCCTCCTCTAGATCAATCCCTCGCTCCATATTTCCGTCCATCACCGCCTCTGCCACGCTCTCATCTCATTAGCTCTCTGTTCTGCAGCAGCAGCAGCGCTCGAACAAGAGGAAACGCTGCTATTCTCAGAGACATTAGAGAGCTTCTCACCATCTTTGGGCGAGTCGGCAGATTTGGAGGCGGCCAGGATTTTGCCGGGTGGCGTCCTGTCGTGGCACACCTGATGCAGGAAGTTGATGGACTTGCCGATGAGCAGGACCTGGAGTGACACGAGAGAGGAAATTAGGGAATGAATTAAAGTTAGGAGGGAGATGCTACAGTGGAACATAAAGAACTGGGAATAATAAACTCTATAACCTCAAACACGCCATAACATCAACTCTTTAATCAGCTCCTACCTCCACTCTGCCATCATGCCGTCTTCCCTTCACTAAGATTTCTTCCTTTACTGGTCTGTCCTTATTTATTTTCTTGGCCTTTCCTTTCTTTGTTCCATTGATTATCTCTTTCATCTTTTCCTGGTTTGCTTTTGTTTTTGCTTTCTTTACTAGTCTTTTTTCTTTTTTTAGCTTTATTCATCTTTCTTTTTTTGTGTTTATTTTTTCTTTCTTTCTTTTTCATCTCTATTGAACCCAAATCATAGACGATTACCTCGCCACAGCCTCATACTGTGTTCTGGTTTCTTCTTCTTTCTTTACTCGTCTCTTTCTTTCTTCCTGGGCTTTCATCATTTATTTATTTATTTACTAAGCATATCTTTACTAGTTTATATTTATTTCCTTATTGACTCATCTTTCTTATCTTATTTTCTCTGCATCCTTTACTTCATCCCTTCTTTCTGTCTAACTGGACATTCTTTTTCATCTCTTCTTTCCTGGTCTTTCTTTCTTTCTGTTCCTAATAGTTGCTCAATATTTTGTTCTTTCTTCCTTGGCTTTTCCCTTCTTTATGTCATTCATTCATTCTTTCTTCTTTTCTTGGCTTGCTTTTTTTTGGATTTCTTTACTAATCTTTTTTCTTTATTTATTTACTGACGATCTTTCTTTCCTGGTGTTTCTGCCTTTTTTATCTTTAATAATCTTCCTTTGTTTTATTACTGGTGTTTGGTTTTTCTTTAATTTTTCATTGATCTTGTTGTCTTTCCATCTTTTTTTATCTCTTTATAAATCTCTCTCTAGTTGTTTATTGATATTTATTTACATTTCCTTTTGAGTTTTTTGCTGTTCAGTTTTTTTTTCTTTCATTTTTGTTTACTGATGTTTGTTTTGTTTCTTTCTTTAATGTTCTCTTAATTTTTCTTATCTTTCTGTCATTTTTCTTACATCACTGGTCTGTTAGATTTACTGTTCTGGTCTTTACCGGCCGTTCATTACTGGGCTCAGCTTCTTTATTTACTGGCCTTTCCTTGTTTATGGGGCTTTCTTCCTTTTTTATTTCTTATGGCTTTTTTCCCTTAGCTGGCATTTCTTTTTAGTACTGGTCTTAATTCTTTCTTTCTTTCCTGGTATTTCTTGCTTTTTTTTCTTTTTTAATTTTCATTTATTTGGTCTTTATTTTTGGTCTCATACTCATTACTTTGTCTCCCTTACTTCCTTGGTCTCTCTTTCTCTCTTACCTTATATTACTTAAGTGTTTTTTCCTTTTTTTGTTCGTTTGATTGTTTTAAGACCTTTTAATCCATTTCGAGCTAGATCTTTCCATCCTCACACTTTGGCTTAAAGTTAAAAAGAAAAACTAACAGCTTGTCACTGAGAGATCACGTCATCCCTGTGAAGGTCCTATTACTATAGAAACAGTGGCTACTCCATTAAAATCAGAGCGTTATTTTAAACATGGGATTTGTCTCATAGTCAGACCTGCTGTTGTAAAAAACATTATAATATTAATAATGCAATCAACCCATTCTGACCAATCAGAACGATGCGCTGTGCTCAGAACAGTTCTAAAGTGCTGATGGGGTGATTTGAAAAGCAGACACTGTGTGTGTGGGTATGTGTGTTGAGTGAAAAAAGTGCTGTGCAGGATGATGGATTGATTGATGCAAGTTGTGTTAAAATGCTGTAATGGTGTGTGTGTGTGTATAATGTCTAATAGATCTGTGCTGGAGTGTAAATACGGAGAGCTTTACCTTCCTGGCCTGATCCATGGTTATGAAGGAGGGAATCATCGACTTCCTCAGAGAGTATTTATCGTGCCACAATCTGTCTGTCTTTACAGTCGGATCCGACGCTACGAAGAACTACACACACACACACACACACACACACACACACACACACAATTTGTTTTTGTCTGAAACAGTTTTTCCATTATATCCTCACTCTTTAGTTTGCACTCTGCTACAAAATTGTACTTAGGGAAATCTACGAATGTCTTTCATCAGTTTCTATTGACCTATACCGGATTGCTGCAACATTCTCACGATTCTCTACTAACGAATCGGAACATTGCGTACCGAAGGGACGGTCTGACTTTCCAAACTCAGTTACAAAGACACAGAGAGAAAAGAAGAGCGAGAGAGAAAGAGAGGGAGACAGCCGGCTTGCGAGCTGTACATGAGGCGATCTTCATTATGACTTGACATCAAAATGCTCCGCTGTAAGAATAATGATCACGGGCTAAACTAAGAGCTCGTAAAAGCTCATAAAGCGCCCTGGCAGAGTGCTCCATCAGCAGCTCGGCTCCCGCCGCCCGTCCACCCCGCGACCAATCGCATGCCGGCTATAACACCGATTATGTCAGCACAGAGATAGATGTGAGAGAGAGAGAGAGAGAGAGAGAGAGAGAGAGAGAGAGAGAGAGAGACAGAGGGCAAACAGCATGAAGTACAATTAACGATTCACATGAAGGAGCTGAGTGTGCGTCTGTACAGCGGACGCAAATAGTTTTACTTATTGACAGAATCTTTAACAGTACAATGTCGAGACATGAAGAGAGAGAAATATAAAGTGCAAAATATAAAGAAGTAAAAAAAAAGGCAGACAAGAAGAAGAGAAAGAAATTTGCAACAGAAAAAGGGAGAAATAAAAAAGTAAATAGGAAGAAAGAAAAACAGAAAAGCATGAAGGAAGAAAACAAAAAATAGGGTTAAACCACCAGACAAACGCAAATTAGACACCAAGAAGGAAAATAAAAGTACAAGAAAGTAAGAAGAAGAAAAAAACAAATCGCACAAAATTCTGGAAAGACCACGGAAACATAACAAGAACTTAAAACAAAAGTAAAACTTTGCAAGAAATAAACAAAAGGAGTAAATAACGGGGGGTATAAAATAAAAATAATTATAACACTTGAAGAAAAAAATAAAAGTAACATTTAAAAAAAAAAAAAAAAGAAGAAAAAAGTAAAACATGCTGCAGATTTTGCGCTCTACAGAGAAGGAGACAGTGAGTAATAACGTCCATCCTGACCTCATGGTACGTGTCCTCGAGCTCGCCGTCGTAGATCCAGCGGTACAGGAAGTTGAGAATGGGGTGGGAGACCAGGCCGAGGATGTGCTGGACCAGCGCTCTCATGTGAGGGTCGCCGGTCTTACCGTACGCGTGCACGGCGGAGGCCAGCTCCCCTCCCTTACGGCCTGGCACAGTGAAGAGCGTCATATATATACACAGTATATATATCTATACATTACATTACACACACATACATACATGATGCATTCTTTATCACGCACGGTGGAAAAAGATGATTACGCTAAAACATTGCACTAAAACAAGGCTGGATTAGCCTGATTCAGTAATGAGCGGCTGAGTTCTGAGCTAACCCTGGCAGTAGTCCACGAGTGCCGCGAGGGTCTTCAGGCGGATTTTAGGGTCGTACGTCCACACGAGGAGTCGTCTTAGGGTAAGTGTGCTCTCCAGTCCAACGTTCACTCCCTGGTCATCCTCTAACTGCAGCTACACACACGCACACAAATGCATCAATACACAGAAGCATTGTGTTTGTTAAAGTATGTGTTGGTGCTGCTCGTTATCTAACCTGTGAGTGCAGGACTGACAGCAGCCTGTAATACTCCTTCAGCTCCTGGTGCAGGGAGGCACAGAAACTCTGCAACAACAACAAAAAATAATAATACAGAAGGTCATTATTTGCATCAGTGTGTAAAATTGTAGCTGGGGAATTACAGGCTGCTAACGCTTACTGAACATGAAAGTGGTATAAACAGATATGTGGCAAAACTGGCAAATACAGTTTAGATGCAAATAGTAATGTGGATGGCTTTGAGAGGGATAATTAATGAAAAATGAAAGCTGGAAAGACAAAAACAAACATGAAGAAAAATCAGAAAAAGACAAAAATCTGTGGGGGGAAAAACAAACAAAAAAACAAACAAACTGGGGAAATAAGAGCTGATGGGTATGCACACAAAAAAACAACAAATTTTGTTTTTAATACTACTAATAATAATATAATAATATATTATATATTATTAATATATTAATATAATAATAATACTAATAATAAAAATAATAATAATTATTATTATAATAAACTGAAATACACAGAAACAAAAGACTTGTCATGAACACAATCAAAAACAGACCAATAGAAAAAAACTAATGACAAACAAATGTTTCAGGACCACCCAAGAACATGTAACTTAAACAAGTAACTTTGCCATAGGAAATGAAAGAAGAAAAACAATGAAGAACGATGAAATAAAAAAAAAGAAAAAACAAAAGAAAAAACTGAAGATGTGAAAAAAGACAGAAAAGGAAAAAGTGAAAAACAAAATTATTAAAAAGAAAGAAACTTTAAGTCCTGGATTGTTTGTTGCCCAAACAACATCCACATAACTGATCTTATCCATTACAGGGTGATATAACAGAAAATAAATATATAGCTTTATAAATGTATAAAAAAAAAAAAAAAAAAAAACCCAATAGCTCTGGATAAAATCATGAAGAGGAAACGCAAAAAAAAAAAAGAAAAAAAAAAGGGAAAAGTTTACACAATTTTAATGTTAATTAAAGATCATATCTGTTCATGGCTTACTATTATTATGGGATTCTCAAATAAATAAATAAATAAATAAATAAATAAATAAGCACTTGCTTTTTGAAAACCTAAATTAAAACACTTTTAGCATTATGTTCAAACCCGATTTTTTTAAAAATTGATATGCCAACTTCATGAGTACGCGCTATACTTATTATTAATGATTTATTCTAATACGTATATGCAAATGTTATACCTAATAAGTTAATGTTACAAAAAAAAACCTTTTCTATTTCTATTTTCTATTTAAGGTTAATTTTTTTAAAGGAAATAACAAAGAAAACAAAGAATAACAAAAGAAAAATGCTCTACATGGAGAAACAGCCATATATTCAGGGACTGTGACATCACCCATACCTGGCCGACCAATCCGAAGGCTCGGTCTAAACTTCGAGAGTCTGTGTACTTCCGGACTTTGTTATGAAGCCAGCCGAGTTCCGCTAGCCGGCTACTGGTGTCCCGCAAAGACTTGCACATTGGAACCTGGAGGAAAAAAAAACAAATGTGATATTATCAACACCTTCTAGTACTTAAGACCAACTAAACCTTAAAGGAACGATGAATGCCTACTTTAAAGTTACTAAAGTTATTTTATGGAGTACAACTCTTCAGTCATGTTAAAGTAGCCGTTCATTGTTCTTTTAGCTACCGATGTGTCCACGTCATTTATGCCACACTTAAATTTGTTTATTTATTTATTTAACACATAAATATCAGAAAATTACAAACTTATTTTAAAGCAATTTTCTTAAAATTTTTAGATTTTTTCAACTTGTGTATTTTAGAAAAGTGCAACTAAATCACAACGTTTTCCTATTACAAAAGTAAGAATTACAGCCTATTGATGAACCTGGTACTTTCTTTTTAACTTATGTAATTATCAAACAGAAAACTGTTTTGCTATCATTAAACTAAATTAAAGACTCCACCACATAAACAGACCTTTATATCTGGTGAGGCACTGGCTCATAAATCAAATTTTAATGACCAACTCCACACACCCACACACATTAATAAATGTCCCTTTATATATGTACAGTATACACAGTCGTGGACATGAGCAAAAATACCAATCTTCAGAAATAATCGTAATTATTTTCCTTCAGCATTCGCAAGCGTATTCAAATCCCTAAAAAACGTACAACAGGATTAAAAAAACATGATAATGCAGCAACTATAATTACAGTTGCAGTAATTCACATGGCTTCCACCTGCCACAGGAACGCAAGTGCAGCAGCCCGAGTGCGTCACCACGTCTCTGTCCTTGACCTCTAGCAATAGATTGTAAAACAGCACACATAAAGGGAAAAAGAAAATTGAGTTTCTTACATGCTTAATCACAATATTGATCAAAAGAGTTTCTTTCAATTGCAGAAATAAAATGATCAAAACCATTTAACCTTAAGAGTTAAACACTCTGGAGGAGACAAAAAAGCCTTTTGGTTTTAAAAGGGCATTCACACAAAGTCCGTGGCAGGTTCTTGATGCAAACCCACATTCTCCAACAGGAGATAAAAATACAGAAGTATTTGGTGAAAGTAGCATGTTGCTCCTGTGCAGAGGAAATTTTCCAAAATTGTCTGGGAATCAACAGAGCTTTACATCTCCAAACACCACAAAAATGCACACCACCAGTGTTCTACACAACACCCAAGCCCGCTCGACAAAACCTTACACCAACAAATACCCTTTGTACTCTACAAATCCAAACACCAAACACTCAACAAAAATATCAAACACTGTTTTAACAATTAACAATGAAACTGAAAGTGGCTGCCCTTTCTTCTTGCTAGTGTCCTTCATAACATTCTTGGTACATATAGTGCTAATTTTTTTTTCATAAAACCCACAAAAAACACAAAAAAATGTAAATTCGCTTTATTTTTATTTATTAATTTTTTGCAAAATGTTTGTTTTTAAGATGAAAATTCAGGAGACAGGGCGCTTGTATACCGAGGTACCGCTATACCACCAAATCTTATTCTCCAAATTACGTTTACTGCATAATACTATTAGGCAAAACATGACAGTAACAAATTATCAGGGAAAATTTTACACTACCAAACAGTCAAAGCATTATAGTAAATTTTACAGTACCCAACGTTATTTACATCATTTCAAAACTAACTTTAAACGGTCTCGGTTTATGTTAATAGGACAAAGCTGTCTGCATTGGAAGACCTGATGTTTACTGGCTCATGTGTCTAGATCCGGAGGTATTGGATAAACACATGGCACAAGTAGAAGCCCCGTTAAAAATTCATTCCTTTCACATGAGCAGATGAAGGCTTTCCAGGTTGGGGTGACCTTGACAGTGGATTTGGTATCTTGTTTCTTTGGTATTGGGATGACTCGTAGAGCAAGTAAACCAATATTTCTTTAAAAAAAAAAAAAAAGCTTACATGTGGTTACAAAAGGTCAGAAATGACTCAAACCGAATCAAGTACAACGTGGTGATTATTGCGGAAAAACCTCATAGTACAGGTTCCTTTGCTTTGTAGTTTACTTGCATTTAAAGTACCCACATGTGTGCTTTTAAAACAAAGATTTTTTTTACATGTTTAACAATCAAAGTTTCACAAATCAGTCATTGGTTAAAATACTACTATACTACAATTCTATTTAAAATGTACATTAGCTGGTTAAGAAACCAGAACAAATAAACCACAAATTTGAGATATATTTTGAGTTTTGATAAACAAAACTCAATATCAAGATGGTGTCGCTAATGATGATGAAATGATGCTGCAGGGCTAAAAACATAAAATATTATACAATTAGGCGAACATAGGCGAAGTGTTTGACCGTCTACTAGGCCTTTAAAAAGATTTTCACATACAAGGTGTACTTGCAGGTCCAGAAGCTGGGCCAAGTAAAAGTTCCTATAGGTAAATCTTTATGGACAAATTATAGTATATATACATACATATATATATACTATTCCTAGCAAATACATATAAAATGAAAGATTTTCCTGGACAGACTAAATTAGGGATATAAAATTGTGGTATAAATTGTACTTTTTTTTTGGATTTTCCCCGATTTTCTCCCTAATTTAGTCGTGTCCAATTCCTCCCCGTCACTAGGGGAATCCCACATTAAGGCTACTACTACCACTCAGGCGGGAGGGCCGAAGACTATCACGTGTTTCCTCCAAACCACGTGACGCCAGCCGACCGCATCTTTTCGAACTGCTCGCTCGCGCACCGTTGTGGGCGGCGTAACACACTCGGATGACAGCGCTATCCGCTCCCTCCGTTGCGCGAGCTCACAGACGCCCCTGACTGGCTGTAGAGCCGTGATTAATGCGGGACCACTATGTACCCCTCATCCATCCCCTCTGAGAGAGCTCGGCCAATCAGCTCTCTCTTGACCTCCGGCTGCGAGAGGTTACAGCACCACTCGGGATTCGAACTAGCGATCTCCGGATGATAGGGCGAGCGCTTTAACCACTGCGCCGCTCGGAGGCATAAATTGTACTTTTAAGGCTAAGCTATGGTTATAAACCAGCAGCGAGGCAAAAATCACCCAAACAACAACGTTTAAGGACGAACAGTGATGAATTCACCTTTGAATCGATTTTGTAGCAGTTCTCTGGAGTGCACATCTTAATGAATTTGCCGTCAATTCCCTGGAAGACGTAAAGGATGTCTCGCACCAGGGCGGCCTCACTGATTTCAGCTGAGAGTGAAGGATTTGGAGAAAGGGAGAAAGAGAAGTGAGACCGGGACAGAGAGAGACAAAGACGCACACAAATCAAGCAGTAAAGGTCACACTCATATATCTGTCTAAAGTAAAGATGGACAGTGTCCTGGGGCTGACTGAACTAAAGGCAGGACGGTCTTCTGGGAAAGACAGAAATACCTTACACACCGTTTTTAAAACCCCAAACTGAGAACAATCCGAGCATGGCACAGCGCTGTGACCTACATTAATGCTGACTTAAAATGTACCTGCTTGGGGGAAAGAAAAAAAAAAAAAAACTCCATTGCTTTTTAAAATGCAAAGAAAACAACTTGACCTTTTATTAGCATTACATGCATAGTGCTGTGCAAATCAATTCCCCCTTTAATGAATAAAGAGGTTGTGTTTCTTCCACGTACACCGTATATATACACGCTTCATTAAACACACCCAGGAACGGGGGAAATCTTTAGAGCAGGCTTACATTTCACATTTTAAAACCTTTTGCTTTTTTATTTGTTTAAAAAAGTTGTAACAGCTTATTAAACCTGAAATGTAAAAATGTAATTGTTTAAGGGTTGGTCTCAGGACTAAAGGGTATTACATGGCTGAGAAAACAACCGTGAGCAAAAAAACTACCCTGTGCCATAAAGAAGTTCATGACAAGAAACAAGATGGAGGAAACTGTTTCCTAGTGAAGAAGATAAAACTAAGCAAGATATCTTTACAGAAATGTATGCAAAGCTAGATACCTGCATCCTTGCTCTTAATAGTTCGCAGTAGTGTAGCTGAACTACAGGTGTTTATAGTATTAAATCCCTTTTAATACTGGCCAAATTATTATCACTTTACCACTTCTACATCTTAACTGGGGTGCCAAATTGACCAGACTCACCACCGGTGTCACCGTCCCGTCTCGGTCTGTGAGGCAATCTGGGTGCGGGGCTGGAGGTGGGTCCGGGGGCGGGGCCTGTTGTTGGTCTGGAGTTTGCTGGAGCAACTCCGGTGACTGGGAGCGCCCAAAGACGAGGGCCACGTCCAGAATCGCCGGCGGCTTGAGGGCTGAAACACATGCCAGCGGATGATGATTTATGATCCAAATTAGAATAGGAGAAAGAAGAAGATCTCAGGGATAATAAAAAAAAATTTAAAAAGCAAGTACATGGTGCTGACTGTGCAAAAGTACACATTTACATAAAATCTATTAGTCAGAGACTAGATTAGTCTGCATCACTAATCATGTAAGTGTCTCATGGAAGCTTCGTTTAATTAGGCAGACTTTGAGCAGCGTTCAACTGAAAGGGTCTAACGCACAATTGTTTTATTTAATTAATATCTATCTATTCTCATTAAATGCTGCAAATCACCACCACATTATATCCAATAGCTGGAAAGTTTTACAGCTTATTAAACAGTGCTTCAACTCTTATTACAATTTTAACTGAAAAACTGAAAAGTGCTTTTTTGAATTAGTGTTTAAAATGAATTACGATTCCAGCCAATCAGCAATCAGCTTGGTGATGTTTTATAATAATAGTGCTTTTGTCTTGGAGCTTTTGACGGCGAACTGAAGGAAGGAGTGAATTTGTCTTGTCTGTTAAGTTTAGATATCAGTAAACTTTCTTCAGTGTCACGAATTCAACTTTAAAGCTACGGAACTAACATTTCCGAAATGTGAGTGCCCCCTCTGGTGAATAAATGCCACTGCGGGCCAACTGCAGAGTTTTTTTTCCTTAATTCTTTAACGTGCAAGTGTAGAGCTGCACGATCATGATTTTTCTCCATGGGAATTGAAATTTTCACACAATCACTATTACTGCACTAAAATTAAAAGCTGTCTACAAAGTAGTTTCATCTCTTTTTTAAAAGATGAAGAAGAAAAAAAAAAGAAACCAAATCGAGATCATTTAGAAATTACTGTGTGTATGTATGATCGTGATTTTTATTTTTTTCAATTAATCGTGCAGCCCTATTCAACAGCGGGACAGCAGCAAGTGGCAAGAAGCAAGAATTATACTGTTTTTTTTTATCTAGGAGTTTTATCTCCTAGCCCAAGAAACTTTCTTTTTCTTTTTTATCAGACCCCAAATTTATATCCACTGTTGCCATAGTAATGTCTTAATAAAGAAATGTAAAAGGCCGGAACCCTGTTTTTTTCAGCTCCAAACTTTCAGCACCAGGCAATAAATCTTCATGCATTTATCTCAATAACAAAAGGTAACCATTAGAGCGTGTGGGTTACTGGGTGCATTACAGCTACAGTGTTTTTGAGAAGGAAAAAAAAAAACCCAATTAAGGAAAGATTCCTGAAAACACTAAAGCGGCATTTTATTTTTATTAGCGGTGCACACAAACACGCTCCCTATTAAAGTATCACGATTCCATTAGCAAAGCTTATGGGAAGGCGCTAATTACCTTTTAATGGTCAATTTCCAACAATAAAGGATGACAATGAAGGACGACGGTGAAACTGCGACGGCACAGAAATGCTTAAGGGAAAGCGGATTTGGCATTCCAAGGATTCGGCGATCAATTAAAATCCTGGCATTGAGATATGCGGCCGTGCTTTAAATATCTAAAGTGCTTGCGGCTGATGGCGGAGATGTGAATAATTCAGGGCGCAATTATGAGAAAAAACCACAAATCAGCTCTAGTCGAGATGGAGGAAATATTGTCCATGTTTACAGTTTGGACCAAATGCAAAAAAAAATAAAAAATAAAAATAAATGTACAAGGTTAAAAATAGCAAGTTGCCAATCAAGTGCAAGCATCTAGGACTGCGTATGGAGATTTTTGCCCTAGAATTTGCTCGTCTTCTCTCCTGTACCCATTATTTTAAGCAAGTACTGAAACTGCCTGAAGAAAATCCAAAATACCGGACTCACCCAGCGAGCAGGGACTGAGGGCTGGGGCCGGGGCCGTTCAGCGAGTACACGCCCAGGCTGCTGATGCCGCTGGTGCCCATGCTGGAGGCGTTGTGTGCAGCCAGTGCTGAGCGTTCAGGGTAGCTGAGAGACAGGCTCTGCGGCCGCGTGTAGTAGAACGGTGTGGAGTGCACATCGCGCGGCAGAGCCTGGGCGAACGCCGAACCATAACTGCCCACCTGTCAGGAGAGCGCGGTTTAGATCAAGCTGATACCTTAACATTCTATAGAACTGAAACTCTCTGTGATAACTGACTGAATTACTGTACATCCATGTATGCATGCATGCACATTAAAAGTACAGTAGTTAAGATTTTCATTTAAATTTCTTATAGTTTCGGACTAGTTTAATAATTAGTCAGTGAATATATATATTTGACCTTTTATTTAAGCTGCAGTAGGTGACTTTAATAATAAAAGTTACAAATGGTTCCTACATATCTAACTAACCAGTTATTTAAGCTGTAGTAAAACTATTTTAATTACATAAATTAGAAACATTTATTTGTCTGAGCGGTTAATAAAACTGCAGTATAGAAGTTTAATTATAGAAATTCTAAACATTTGATACCTACTGTATCTAATTCACCACTTATTAAGGTGTCGACATGTAACTTTATATCTACATACTTTCAAACCCTTCGCTACATATCTAACTGACCAGTGATTAAAGCAGCAGTAAGACATTTTTAAATACAATTTTTTTGCTAAGATTAACATGTTATAAATTTTTTTTTCCAGCAGTAAGTGATGTTATTTATACAAATTAGAGCACTTTTTGTTTTGTGAAACTGTGCAGAAATTAAAGCTGCAGTATGTAACTTTTTAAAAAATCAATTTAGAAACATTTAATTGATCAGCAGCATATTTAATTGTAGCAGCACTATGTGCATTATCTGTATTCTATTTAACTGACTGGGTATTAAAGCAGCAGTATGTAACCTTTTTTTTTCCTGGTCAAAATATTTTAAACATATTATCTCTGACCAATCATCTGTTTATATATAAATAAATAAATAAATAAACAGACACAACTGACATTTATCTAAACGACAAGTTGAATTATGTAATCTTTTTTTAAAAATTAAACTCAGTTCTTATTTGATCTAACTGATTAAAGCTGCAGTATCTAACTTTTATGTTAAACCTATGTTAACCTAACACTCTCTCTATGTCTCTCATAATAAAGAGTTATTTTGCCATGAATTCTTTTCTCGAAGAACTGTAGTGAAGCACAAAAAGTCCTCATCACCAGTGACTTGCAATCCCATAATTCCACCAGAGAGCTCTTCAATCCCTAACAGTATTACGGAAATGTACTACTAAACTGATGCAGCTTTGTTTAAGATTACTGCTGCTTGTGCAGTCACACTACTTATGTATTTCGAGGATTGCACAGGTACCCGTGTGGACGGTTTCCTTGGATCTTCACAGAGGCTGAGCAGGAGGTACAAGATGGACCATCTGTGTTTCAGCACCCCCTAATTACGACACACAAAATGTTTGTAAATGTATGATGTAATAAATGAACAGAATGGTGGTTTTTTTTGCGACTGAGAGCGAAGCACTGACCTGGGTTTGGAGTTTTCTGTGGAGCTCTGAAAAAAGAGCCGCGTCCGCCTCTCGCCTCTGCTTTAACACTTGAAACAACACACACACACACACACAATTTAATATAATATTTGGTTCTAAATACGAACAGAATTCTCAATAAAAGTAGATAAAAATGATCTGTGGTGTCGGCACAGGATTTGACGATCCTCACAACTCACATTCTTTTTTTATCTTTTCGGACACCAGGAACTCGTCGCGCTCAATGGTAGGGGCGTAATTACTCCCGATGACCCGTACAGCATACTGAAACTGATGTGCGACGTCAGCTGCAGAGAGGACAGATGTGAATTCAGGGTTTAACAGAGCGACCCCGGGACAGGAAATAAAATATATATACTATATGATCGGATGGGTAGAAAGATGACGCCGTGCATCATGAGACCTAGACCTAGTAATGTACTTTCTATGGTCATGATACAGCGTTAAGCGCTATATAGAGACTATATTTAGACAAAAGATCTTGATGAAGTTGCCTTGACCTCATCTGCAGTGCGGCGGGGTCGGTTTACCAGCGAGAGCGGAACATCTTTTAGTAATTGGACTTCATTACTGGGCTATTTTGGGAAGATTTGTAATTCACTCGAGTGTTATTGAAGTGTAATAGCTTGTACTCTTGCTCAAGTAGCGTAAATGACCCACAGGAAAGGGGAAAAAAGGCTTTTTAACTTAATAACATTTTCACTCAGCCATTTACCTCAGGCTATTTATTATGTTAATTGTATTTAAAAATAGCTTTAAATTCAGCTAAGTGCTAAGTAAAAAGGTTAACAGAAAGACGAACTAACCAACATATAAATTTGTGAAGACACGTGACCACCATGATGTCAGTCACGACAGCGGACGGCAGAAGCATCATTAACCGATTAGGCTACCATCGCTAATTATGTTTGAGGGGGAAAAAAAACATGAAGATGAAAATGACCTGATGATTACCTGATGCTTTGTCACACAGATAAAAGTGTACCCTAGCACTTGTTACTCTGTTAATTATTTTCATATGCACTATGTTGTGGTGGATTTCATGACTTGAAAAAATAAACGTGTCACAAAGGTAATAAGGACATTAATTCGCGGAAATTTGATTTGTCATCATAACGTGATTACCTCAGACGGTGTACAAACATGTGATTCCTGTGCGATAGCATTAGCTCATTTAGCATCGGCTAGGGAGTTTGTTGTAAGCTACGCTTCATCAAATGCTCATCAAAAACTAGCTTACGTTAACATTAACTTCAGGCTTTTAAGTCAAGGCCGTAACTAACTGTTCAATCCGAAATAGCGTTCAACAGAAACCTAGTGCACTACACAGAGTGCACTCACTTAGTAGCGCCCTTGATCAGGGTGTTAGAGAGGGATTTGGGATTCAGCTTTGAGTTAGAAACATATGACAAAGACGCTCCAAACGCCTATTTGGAATGCTTTTTTGTGCTCAATGCTACTTCTGTGACTGGCTTTTGTACGTGGGTTGTTGCACTGGCATCCAGTAATTAACGTCCCTTTTGGCATACAGAAGGTGGCGAGACCATAGCAGATAGATGTTGAGACATCACATGCAAAAGATTTGACAGATCCGTCAAAAATCCATGATCATACAATTTGATGTCATGGAACACGAGATACATGGACATTTGTGTTAGAGCCATTCGGCAAAATTGACAATTCTTTTTAAACTCTCAGACTTTTGGGCTCTACGTTATTGCATATACATTATTTACTTACTTTTTTTAAATTAACTGTTTTATTAATTTAACATTGCTTTTAATATTTTTGCAATATAAATCACCTTCAATCTGCTAGAAGGCTACAGTATACACAATTATACCGATTTTAATAGCGCATTTTATCATTACGCATCGCTTTCACCTGTCCAACAAGGCTCTTGGTGACAATTGATACAATCGCTACTAGGGATGTTAGTTAACCAACATGCAAAGTAATTTACCCCCCCCCCCAAAAAAAACCTAAGTTCACTGAATGTTTGTTTTGCATCATAATTCTCCGTTTAGCTTTCCAGTATTGGACATATGTTTTGCTGAAGATTGTATCCTATACACACCATCGATGACTAAAAACTACATCCTGCTGTAAACGTCAGAACCTTTTCAAGAACCTGGATCCTGTACATCCAACATCGACTGTGTATCAAGACCACTGGGAAACAACGTTGATCTGTGTGGATAGTAAAGACATGGACTGCACACGCGGCAAATACTAACTAAAAGACAACAGCCTTCAAACTTAATGGACTCTATTTAACTTTTTGATAGTCACTTCCAAGTAAATAGAAAATAAATTACTGTAATTTATATTGATTTATGATTTATATTGATTGATTGTCCACAGAAGCTAGCTTTAGCTTTAATGACAGCTTGGCACACTCATGGCACTCTCTGATCAAATTCATTAGGTTGCCACCTGGAACTGTTTACAATTCACAGAATTCATTTTTTTTTTTGTCTTCCTAATGTGCTTTACAACATCAAGCGTTCAGTGCAGAGGAAGGGTGGGTACAGTAGTCATAAGCCCCATTAGTGTTACTACAACTACTGTATCATGGCAAGAAACACTAAGTTCAGAGAGAAAAAAAAATCATTACTTAGTTAGTTAAGCCAAAAAAAACTTCTCAATAACTTGCAAGTTAATCCAATTCTAGTTGGCAAAATCTTGAAACACTATGATGAAACTGGCTCTGTCCCAGGAAAAGAAGACCAAGAGCTACCTCTGCTGCAGAGGATAAGTTTATTAGAAGAAAGAAACCATTACTTCGGAAAAGCAACAAGCAGATGAGACTTGTTTTGGCCCGAGAAGCATGGAATGGAACGGACATTAGATCAGGGGAAAACCGATCTAAAAAAGACTAGTTCTAACTGCCATATCTTTTAAGACATTGAGAGAGTGAACAGACGGTTTCTGAATGTCTGATTCCCGAGGTGAAGCACGAAAGAAGAGGTGTAATGTTGTAGAGGTTGATTTGCTAGTGACACTGTTGGTGACTCAAAATTGAGGCGCGCACTTAACCAACAAGCATTTTGCAGCGCAATCCTTTCTTGGAAGTTTGCATTTACTGGGAACATCGTTGGTTTTTCCAACAGAAAATGACCCCAAACAGTCCTCTAGGTTAAGCAGTCCTCTAGGTTAAGCAGTCCTCTAGGTTAGAGGACAACCAGTCCTCTAGGTTGTTCAAGAAGGAGAGTGATGGAGTGCTGCATCAGACGACCTGCTTCAGATGACCCACCTCCACAATCACCCGATCCAAATCCAGTTCAGATTGGTTTGGGATAAGTTGGGCCAAAAGGTAAAGGATAAATCAGCCGACAAGTACTCAACACCTCTGGGAACTTCTTCAAGATTGTTGAAAAACCCTTCCAGGTGAGGACCTCACATGAGGCTGATTGAGAGAATGCCAAGAGCCGTCATCAAAGCAAAAGGTGGCTACTTTGAAGAATTGAAAATATAACATATTTAACCGATTTTTTTGTTGCCTACATAATTCCACATTTGTTCCGTCATAATTCAAAATCAATCTTTTTAAATTTTATTATATAAGGACTTAATTCTGGTCTGCCTTGCTCTTGCTTCCTTCCCACCCGTGTCAGAGCACATTACTCACCATATTACACATGGCTCATATGTTGCACATTTACTGTTCATTTTTTACACATAAATTGAGGACTAACTTGCACTTCAGAACATGGACAATAACACTGCTGCTGACACACACACACACACACACACACACACACACACATCACGTCATTCCATACTAAGTGTTTCACTCAGACTGCTGCTGTCTTTACCCGTTTTCCATTGCACATTCTGTGTAGTTTATAGATTTTATAGATTTCTATTTCAACTATATTTTATTGTAACTTTGAAAATTTGGACATTTACATTTTTCTTAGTACAATTTCTTTCTTATTGCAGTAAAAATTTTCCTATTCTATGCCATCCTTCCATTTTAGGTCACAAACTGTACATATGTGTATATACTGTATATTGCAATACGAATTTTCTCCATAAGAAATAACGTTGCAATGCAGATGATCCGTTCCGGCCACCCAAAAAATATTACCAATAAATCATGTAGCTTTTGAACATATGGCGAAGGCAATGCTGATATTGTGGGTTGACTCTGTCGAAAGAACTGAAAAATTCATTTGACAATTCGTAAACTTGCCTCGCTTGGCTTTCCACTGACGCAAAAAAGTTTTGAACGGTTCATGGACTTATGCGCAACATTGTTCAGTTTGTTCAAACACTGATGATGAAAATTCATAAGGGAGGGCATTTGTGTCAAGGTTCCACTGTATGTATAAAACACACACGCACACACACTTAATTGCATAGAAAATGGACCTGTATAATTCTGATTCTGATAATTATTTAATCGCAAAAGGCTGCAATTTATTACAGATCATAAAATCAGCCTGAGAGTTTGTCAATAATTTACATATGTTTGGTGGTCTTGTTACTCTTTTAGGGCTCGCCATAGCTTTTCATTCAGAGGTCCTTCCTGACACAGCCCTACTATTTTATCCAGGCTTGGCACTGCCTCCAGTCGCCGGGGTTTTGAGCGTGGATTGAACCTGGGCTTTCTGCATGCCAGACGAGA
>QMIH01000044.1:1106340-1111275 GCA_003987875.1 Clarias batrachus
TTGGAAACGGCAAAGCGTTATAGACCAGAGCAGATGTATATATTTTTAAATGTAAAAAACAACGGTTTACTTTGATGTTTAAAAAAACGCGCAGGAGTGAAAAGTATGCAGAGGCTCGAGCGCGTCGCGAGCGCAGCGACCGCAACTGGAGAGAAATAAAATCTTATTCATATATTTTTTGAAGCTCTTGTGCCGTGTATTATTTCCTAGTGGGAGAAGGAAGAGCAGACATGGATCAGAGACTGGGTAGGAAAATCAGCTAGCGGCTTCAGCTCCTAAAGAGAAGAGAAGAGAAGAGACAGAGCACCTGGAGAAGAAGAGATCATGGATTTCAGTACGATACGGAGCCTCATCACCCGATGGGTAAGTACAGTACCACACACGCACACGGACACGTACACCGGCTGTCGTGCATGACATTAGTTCATCCTGCCAACTTGTTGGTCTAATAAATTAATCTGCATGGTGTGTGAGCTCTGTTGCCATCAGCCATGATGTGTGTGTGTGTGTAAGCATCACAGATGCAGATGATCGCTACATGAAAAAAAAAACAAGCAGCATCCAAATATCTTCAGATCCTGATGATGCATTTGCAAAAAAACAATACAACGTCAAGAAGATGGAGCGCTTCATGCCATGAATATTAAAACCCTGCCATGTATCTGCCATGACCAGTAACAGAAAAGCCAACATCTCATGAAACCTGCAAGTTCCAACAGGTCCAGCACGAAATCACCTGTTTCACCGGTAATGTTACAGGTTGGCCGTCTGGACACTGACACAATATCTGCTTCCTGTTCAATAGGAAGTGAGAAGGACGATGACCATAAGGCTGTTCCATTTGCCTTTTTAAGTCTTTTTTTTATTTTTATTTTTTTTGTGATGAGCTTTATTGATGAGCCAATCTCCGACACCTGATACTGAAATTCTTCCACTTTTAGGTAGCAAGTTATAAGAACCAGCATGATGAAGGGTGTGCATTAACATAATTTCTTAATTAGGTAGGTGTGTTCAAGTGACATCTACAAAGGTTAATATGGGTCAAATTGCTCTAAAAATATATATATATTTTTCCCAAAGATAAGGTCTGTTACAAAAGCACGGATGCCATGCCTACTGTAGATTGATGCGTTTTGTGTAACTCTAATACACCTAAAACCTTAGCGATCTGCAATAAACCATTATTTATTAGCTTCAACGTTCTGAGACTCTCCGAATAATTGACTCATTATTTATTTTAACAGCAGAGAGTAATTTTCTGTAAGCTTGCTTCAAGAGCACAGCCCGGACTGTCTTTTATTAGACAGTACTACACGAATTAAGCCATGTGTTTAAGCCAATTATCATCCTAGCGTCTAGTCGTGTCCCAATCTGTACACCTACTGTATATTCCCTTTCCCTTTGACTCTTATCTTTGAGCCAAGTGCATTTAGGATATTATCGTCCTTATCGTTTGTTTAGATTCCTTTAACAGTTTTTTAAATATATTTTTTATAACTTTCA
Organism: Clarias batrachus; assembly: GCA_003987875.1. Lineage (NCBI taxonomy): Eukaryota > Metazoa > Chordata > Actinopteri > Siluriformes > Clariidae > Clarias > Clarias batrachus. The sequence goes on from QMIH01000044.1 coordinate 1,107,844, forward strand.
TAATTAATTGAGTTAGAAATCGTTCAAAACTTCCAACCGAGTGGATTGGAGAATTTTTATGCATTTTGTTGAAGCTATTATAGCTGCATGATACAAAGTAAATAAACTGGCACAATAAAACTCCAGTTTTATTGCACTATTTAATAGTTAATGTGGCAAAATTTTTACTAGAATCTTATAGCGCGTGTGATTAAAGATTTAATGCGTTTGATTGTGTGAGGAAAACTAAATGACACTTTCATCTTGAGAGTCCGGATTAGGCTCAGTATCGGTGTCGTAATCATGTGGACTTGCATGATATTACAGCATGTAGGTTAACCCTTTTTTTTTTAATGGCTTTATATGAGTTGATCATAAGCGCAGCTTTCTTCTTTTTTTTTTTTAAATTGTGGTTTATGTATAGAGCTTATGTTTGAGTGAATCTTTATAATGAAGACAAGGCATATCTGGGGAAATCCTGTTGTAACCTGGGTATTATAATCATATGAAATTCCAGTTGACTACGGCACAGTTCCTCATTTTCATTCTTTTTTTGTAGTTTATTTAATACATTTTTTAGATCATATTTTTTATAATCATATTTTAAAAAGAATCCTGGAACTTAACTGGAGCGATTCCAGTGTTATTCATGTGATTCTTGGATTTATTTTGGTGAGCAAAAAGCCTCAAAGCACGAACAGGCTTAGAGTTGCTGAATTAGGAGATTTAATTTGCGTAACTTTTAATAATTTTCTTCAGCTGAAAACAAACAACTCCTTACAATTCGTATCATCATTTATATCCTGGAAATATACAGTACAGCATATTATCTATAGAGTTATAGATGTAACATTTAAACAGACCAACTTGCGTGTATAAGAGATACAGTACCAGGAAAGCGACTTGAATGAGCACAAAAATATGTAGATATGAAAATATTTGTCTTTTAAATTGTAAAGATTTTTTTTTAGATACATAAGCATTATGGATGTGACATTTTCACGTTCTGGATGCGACGTGTCTGAATCTCAAACGTGTCCTTTGTGTGTGTAATAGATTATAATAGTGAATTGAACGTAACACATTTGAAAGAGTTATTATGAAAAAAATGAAATTATTAAAATTCTATATCTAGCAAATTAGTAAATCGGTGATTTTGTCTTACATTTTTTGTCAGTTGCTCTGCCTTTTTTCCCTTTGCCTTTTTTCTCCAGCATTGGACAGTACTGTTTAATTTATGAGTAAAAGTTCAGTCAGTATGTATCAGTCTGGTTTGGGAGAAAACATGTGAATGATGGCAATTTTTTTCACATGGACATGTTGACCAATGATGCTTTTACAGTTATTATTATTCTTACTATTATTATTGTGAAATGTAGCCTCATTGCTCTGATTTTTCAGCGAGCCAAACCCCACTTTCTCTGCTTTATGGAAACTTTTATTCCTCTTCATACAGTACTATACGAATGCCTGGTTGTGTCCTTAGATATTTAGTTGACGGTGCTAGTCATGGTGGTGGTAGCGGTTGGGGTTTTGTTTAAAAAGTGATCCAGCATGCTTATCCGCCTCTGACACCCCCGAAGGCCAACGTTTACACGCCGCTGACGGCCGTCTTTGTGATCTAACAGACACGCTAACAGATGCCGTAAATTTCGCTGCTGGCTCCCAGACAGCGGTCATAACGATTGCTGACAGGGCGCTGCTGATCCGCGAAGACGCGCCGGGAGGACCGGCGGGTTCGACACACACTCTGAAGGAACACGTGCACGTCGGGCGTGTGGTGAAACGCCGCGTTGAGCGCGTTTGTGGTAGGTTAAGGGCAGGTTGGAACATGAGCCGGAATGCAGGTTTCACATGCATTGCTCGAGATGAATGAATTGACCTGCGTGACTTTTTTTTTTTTTTTGTTCATGTTTTAGGAAACTAATTTTAAAATCTGGTTCTGAAGAATTGTCAGGGAACTGTGGCGAAGTGAAAGTTTACTAAAAGTGGTGAAGCAATGGTTTGAATGTTCGTTTAAATGATTCCATTGTGTGTTCGTTCAGAAATGACTCGTAAACCACAGTGGGAGTTCAGCTGTGACACAAATGCAACAAACTGAAGTTTCAAATCCACTACATAACCACTAACACTTCCCTTCATTACATGCTGCAGTCTTGTGTGTGTGTGTGTGTGTGTGTGTGTGTGTGTGTGTATATACACAAGAGACTGAACATGATATTCAATATCCATGATATGAAAACATTTTTTTTAAATGTAAAAAAAAAAAAGTTTTATGAACCTGTATAAAGCTTTCAACGTTCAAAAACATGCCACCTGGATGCCAGCGCGCCACCTCAGTAACACGAAACATACAATTAAGTAGGTTTATCTCTGAACGTGTATTAGGCCAGTGTAAGTCTGCGGCCATTGATGTACTGTAAGCAGTGAATAAAAGACTTGCTATAAGAAAGCAGCCGATGCCAGGATGGTCTGATGTGCCAGTAGCAAAGCAGACGCCCAGCTCGAGTCGATTGTTTTTTTTCCAAACAGGAAGTGCTGAGGTGATTCATTCCTCTCACAGCACAGGAGTTCAGAACAACACCACATCATGCACTCGGACGCATCGCTTCCATTTATACATTACGTACAGACGGTGATGTGCAAAAGTTTTGACCCCCTTGTAATTTCCTAATATTTTACTTTCGTGTATTTATAATGTATTCATGAGGAATAGTTCTCCAGGTTTGCCTCTCCTTGTATCTGAGCAGTTTCAGATGAATGTTGTTTAAGTCTCACAGTGAGAAACGGGTGCAGATGATGCCAGGTGATCAGAATGGTGGCCAGTATACCGGTGATGCTGAATGCAGAGCGTTTGGAACAGACAAGAGGGGAAATGAGGTTGCCGCTGAGGTCGTTGCATCCAATTTTCAAATTGTATCTTTATGCACTTTGCAGCTGGTCAGAGTAAAACATTTATTCCCATTTCTTAATTTAATCTACATTTCATTTCATTTAATATGAAGGAATGAGGCGTGACTCGAGACATTTTGCACAGTACCGTATATTTAACATTTTCAAACAAACCAACAAAAAACTTTTTAATCCCGTATAGAAAACATTACAGCTTTACTGTTAAGTGTTTACCGCAAAGCACTGACAGTGGAGACTCCATTCATAATATCTAAATCAACTTCAACCCATGTCCAGTATGTAAAGTATCCGCCCGAGTAAGTAGTTACTATAGTGTGACGAGGAGCTCGCCACGGTCAGCTACAGCATACATGTATACATAACCTTTTAGGCAAGAAGCTAGCGTGGATGGGTGCACACAGCTGCGCTACGAATTTACGGACATACACACACACACACACACACACACACACACACACAACATCTACATCATATCTTTGGCAGTTGACACACATGAAACACAAACACGGTATCGGTTAAAAGACATTGATTGTTTATTGT
>QMIH01000045.1:1936-34313 GCA_003987875.1 Clarias batrachus
ATATATAAGTAAAAATAAAGTAAATTTAACTAAGAAAGAATAAAAATACAATATAAGAAAAATAAGAAAAACCTAGCTTTACAATAGAAAAAGTAGAATCGAGGAAATTTATGTGGGAATGGAGTGAACATAAATATTATAGAATGGAATGTCCAGGGGTGTGCAAATATGCTGTAAAGTGTCATATTAAAGTTACTTATGTGCATAATGTCCATGAGTGTGCAGTGAACCCTAGTGTCAGTGGATGTCCAGAATGTCCAGAGTGAGTGCAGAAACATGTGGATGTGCAAAGTGGATCAGTATTGTGTAGTGTACTGATTAAGAGACCGTATTGCCTGCGGGAAGAAGCTCCTCCTCAGTCTCTCTGTGTTGGCCTTCAGTGAGCGGAATCGCTTTCCTGACCTCAACAGAGAGAACAGTGCATCGTTGGGATCGCTGAGGTCCTTCATGATCTTCCTGGCCTTGGTCCAGCACCGCTTGATGTTGATTGAGTACAGGTCAGGGAGCTTGGTGCGGATGATGCACTCAGCTGATCGCACCACCCTCTCTAGAGCTCGTCTGTGCTGCATGGTGCTGTTCCCGAACCAGGTTGTGATGTTTCCTTCAGGATGCTCTCTTTGGTGCAAGAGTAGAAGTTCCTAAGCATCTTAGAGGGCAGTCTAAAGTCTCTGAGGCATCTGAGGTGGTAGAGATGCTGCCGGGCCTTTTTCACCATGGTGTTGATGTGACAGGGCCATGACAGGCCCTGCGTGATGTGAACGCCGAGGTAACGGAAGCTGTCCACTTGGCTCTTGTTGATGACGGGGGTCTGGTAGTTCCTCTTCTGCTTTGTGCTGAAGTCCACTATCAACTCCTTTGTCTTGCTGACGTTTAGAAGGAAATTGTTCCTCTGGCACCAGTTTTCCAGATTTCCAATCTCCTTCAGGTAAGTCGTCTCATCGTTGTCAGCGATCAGGCCCACCACGACGGTGTCGTCAGCAAACTTAATGATGGTGGTGGAGTTGGTAGAGGCTATGCAGTCGTGTGTGTACAGTGAGTACAGTAGAGGGCTCAGAACACAACCTTGGGGTGCTCCAGTGCTGAGAGTAATGGAGTCTGAGACATGTCCGCCCATCTTTGCCAGTTAAGAAATTGGAGATCCACTGACAGAGATGAGCTGAGTTCCAGGTGCTCCAGCTTGGTGGTGAGTGTGGAGGGAATTATGGTATTAAATGCTGACCTGTAGTTGATGACAAGCATTTTAACGTAACTCCCCCCTTCTAGTGTCCAGATGAGTGAGAGATGTATAAAGAAGATGAGCGATAGCGTCATCTGTGGAGCAGTTTGAACGGTAAGTGTATTGAAGTGGATCCAGTGTGTCAGGTAGTGAGGAGATGATGAAGTCTCTGACCAGCCATTCAAAGCACTTCATCACCACTGATGTGAGGGCTACAGGTCKATAGTCRTTGAGGGAAGYAGGATGKGRTTTCTTCGGAACAGGAACAATGATGGACTCTTTGAAGCATGTAGGGATCACCGACTGAGATAAGGAGAGGTTGAATATCTCTGTGAACTCAGGTGCTAGCTGGTCTGCGCAGGCTCTGAGAACTCTACTTGAGATGCCGTCTGGTCCTGCGGCTTTGTTAGTGTTCAATCCATCACAATGGGCAGCACATTGAACACATTTTATAAGTGGTCAGAAACTTGTAAATAACTCATGAAAGAATAAAGTTACGTTAAAACCAAACCGAAATTTCCAATAAGTTTGATGTGTCACATGACTATTGAAAAAACAAAAGTTGGATCCAAGATGGCCGACTTCCAAATGGCCACCATGGTCACCACCAATCTTGAAAAGTTTGCCCCCTCACATATACTAATGTGCCACAAACAGGACGTTAATATCACCAACCATTCCCATTTTATTAAGGTGTATCCATATAAATGGCCCACCCTGTATTTAGCCTATAACAGAAACTTTGTATAAAGTAGTCTGTAGTCATGATTATACAATTTTTTTAAATACAAAAATTATGATTTTACTATCTGTTCTATTATCATGTATTCTATTTTTCCAAAGAACACATTTCAAGACCTTTACAGAGGTCAGAAGTTATTTTTTAACAAACAATCACAGTCCTTGAACTGCTACATCATCCCTAGCAACGGGGTCAACCACACCTCCTCACTAAGATAAAAGTTTTTGTAATGCAATGCAACATAAAAGAAAGAGGCAACATAGAAAAAAAACATTTAGAATGGTCAAATTATTGGGTTGCGTCAAGCAAAGAAAATATTTTATATTACTGGAACTGTATGAACCCTTCAATCTGTTATCAAAACATAAGGAAGTTTTGGCCCATAAACTTTGTGTAAGAAATGAGGTCAGAAAATTATAAATCAATTACTTAAACATGAAGTTGCATGTGGAAAAAAATCAACATTAAAAACCAAAGCTACGTTTAATAGTGAAAGTTAAGAGCATTTCCATGTACTCGCTTATTAAGACTAATCAGGAAAAACAGGCTTCAATTTGCTACAGAGCTTAAAGATTCGAATTTGGCGCAATGGAGAATGGTCACATGGTCTGATGAATTTAGAGTGACCCTATTCCAAAGCTACAGTATGGACACATCAGGGTAAAAAGAGCACCCATCACGATGCTCACAAGGTTGCTACATTTGGTCAGGTCTAGGTTCAGCAACTTCCCTGTTGGCAGAGGCAAATTCCACTACTCAAACTGTGAAACAGAGTGGTTTGACTGGATTTAATCTTAGTATGCCACTTTTTTTTTTTTGGCCAGGTAGTGCATATTAGATCACATTGCGGTTATTTAAATTGTAGACTGTGGTACTAGGTCTAATACTACTTCTTTTCAGAGGTTTGAGCCAAGAAAGGAGTTCAAAGGAGTGTACCTGAGAAATTATAGTTGTATATGTAATTACATATTTTGGAATTAAGTGTGCACTTTACTCAAATCTGAATGCAGCCCACAGGAAATTAAAAATGTTTTAACACTTAGTGGACATAGAAAGATGCAAAAGGCTACAAGGATACAAAAATTGTCACCCAAAAGGACAGAATCCAAGTCACAGTCCAATCAGAAATCCACAGACAGGTGAAGGGAACATTATTATGTATATATACATGTTGATGGGACGTACTCTGCTGATGCATTGAGGCGTGTGTTGAGAAATCCACGAACTATTTAGTGAATGACATTTGAAGCCTTGCTGCGATTGGTGTTTCAGGAAGTGTTTAGAATCTTGCCGCCATGTATTGGCAGATATAAAGCCCAAACACTGTTTTTTTTTTAATCTTTTTTTTTTAGTTGAGTTGAATGTTATTCTGCCCTGAGATGGATTGACACCATGTCCAGGGTGTACCCCGCGTTGTGCCCTAAGTCTCCTGGGATAGGCTCCAGGCCCCCCCTGACCCTGAATAAAGGATAAAACAGTATAGATCAGGGGTCTCAAACTCAATTCCAGGAGGGCCGCAGCCCCACAGAGTTTTGTTCCAACCATAATTAAAAACACCTGATCGAACTAAACAAGTCATTAAGGCTTATTTGAAAACTACATAGTATGTATGTTGGAGCAGGGTTGGAACAAAACTCTGTGGGGCTGCGGCCCTCCAGGAATTGAGTTTGAGACCCCTAGTATAGATGATGAGTGAGTGAGCGAGCGAATGTTATTCCTGATGTATATTCTCTTTATATATTATAGGTCTATTCTATTTATTATAGGTATTTTGCTGTGTTGTTTTGTGTTTCCTGTCAATATAATGAGTATTGTTTTTAAATAAAAATTAATAAATTTCACCCCCACCCCCATCCCTCAACCACAGAAACTGGCAGTTTCAGATGCACTGTCCTTCACATCTTTCCTTTTTTCAGTAACACTGCCTCAGTTTGAAAAGAGTTAAGCACATCCTGCCAGACTCACATCAACTAAGCACCTACAGTATAATGTCTTATTATTATTGTTATTATTTTCATCTTCTTAGTAACATTTTCCGAGTAGGAAAACATCACTGTCCCTTTCTCTCATATGACAGAAATTCTGAAATATTAATGTAATGGAGGAGGGTCACTTTGGTATGTGTGCTACTGCCATAGAACATTCATCAAAATGTAACAGGCATGAAAATAAACTATTTTCTATATATTATACTATATAATAACACTACTTCAAAAAAAACAAAAAAAAAACACACAAGCACGTTAATAGGAGGAAACAATAACAGATGGTTGTCTATTATCTTGTGCTCACTATCGAAAAATGCTTAGTTTAATAAAAAATATGTATTATTATTGCCATGTCCAACCTACACTAAGGCAAGACAGTTTTGAGAGGATCACATACAGTACTGGTAAAATGACTACGAACACATCTGCTCATCTTACATTCTTTGACCAGTAGGGGTGTTTGTATGTAAATGAAGCCTCGAGAAATTAACCCTTTTATGAACCAATTGGCTGGAAGTCTTCAGAGATTTATAAGGCCTTATCTTGCCGTCACTAAAATCTGATTATGAACTGAGCACTAGTTTAAATAGAGAAGGAGAGAGCATAGTTAATTGAACACAGGTGTAGCTAATTAGGAGCAGGCACTGGCACATAGGGAGAAACCAACTGATTGGGGGTGCTCAGGAATAAACCAAAATGGCAGATGAAACAGGAATTAACCCTGTGGAACCCTGATATAGTATTTATGTGCATAGTATCACATTGTTGAAAGGTATCAATAGTACTGATGGGAAGTTAATTTTAGTGACTTGGTTCTTTGAATCTCGTTCATTAAAATGAACAAATCTTATTTTGAGTCATTTAGTTCATTTCATTCTTTTGATCAGAAATAAAATAAACAGACCCCCAACACACAAACTTTGGCTATAGTTTCAGTAATGAAAATATTACAGTGCAACTAGGGACATATTATAATAAACAGAATGAGCAGCTCACCTCTTATACAGTACAGGTGAAACTTGTAAAAATTAGAATATCGTGCAAAAGTTAATTTATTTCAGTAATGCAACTTAAAAGGTGAAACTAATATATGAGGTAGATACATTACATGCAAGGCAAGATAGTTCAAGCCGTGATTTGTCATAATTGAGATGATTATGGCTTACAGCTCATAAATAAATCCACAATCTCAGAAAATTAGAATAATGTGAAAGGTTCAATTTTTATATTCTCAAAGTGTCCCACTCTAGTCATCTAATTAAGCCATAAAACCTGCAAAGGGTTCCTGACCCTGTAAATGGTCTCTCAGTCTGGTTCAGTAGGAAGTAGGAAGCACAATCATGGGAAAGACTGCTGACCTGACAGTTGTGGGGAAAACCATCAAAGACATCCTCCATAGGGAGGAAAAGCCTCAAAAGGTAATTGCAAAAAGAGGTGGGTGTTCCCAAAGTGCTGTATCAAAGCACATTAATTGAAAGCTATGTGGAAGGGAAAATTGTGGAAGAAAAAGGTGCACAAGCAGCAGGGATGACTGCAACCTAGAGAGGATTGTCAGGAAAAGGCCATTCAAAAGTGTTGGGGACTCTCACAAGGAGTGGACTGAGGCTGGAGTCAGTGCATCAAGAACCACCACACATAGATGGATCCTGGACATGGGCTACAAATGTCGTATTCCTTTTGTCAAGCCATCAGAACTGGTCTGTTGCCCAGTGGTCCAAGGTCCTCTTTTCTGATGAGAGCAACTTTTGCATCTCATTTAGAAATCAAGAACCCTGAATCTGGAGGAAGGATAGAGAGGCACAGACTGCAAGATGCTTGAAGTCAAGTGTGAAGTTTCCACAGTCTGTGTTCATTTGGGGAGCCATGTCATCTGCTGGTATTGGTCCACTGTGCTTCATTAAGTCCAGCCATCTACCAGAAGATTTTGGAGCACATCATGCTTTCTTCAGCAGACGAGCTTTATGGGGATGCTGACTTCATTTTCCAGCAGGACTTGGCACCTGCCCACACTGCCAAAAACACCAACACCTGGTTCAATGACTGGTTCAACCTGGACAGTGGGATTACTATGGTTGATTGGCCGGCAAACTCGCCTGACCTGAACCCCATAGAGAATCTATGGGGCATTGCCAAGAGAAAGATGAGAGCCATGAGACCAAAAAATGTAGAAGAGCTGAAGGCCGCTATTGTAGCATCCTGGTCTTCCATAACACCTCAGCAGTGCCACTGGCTGATAGCTTCCATGCCAAGCTCATACCAAGTACTGAGTACATATGCATACTTATACTTTTCAAATGTCCGATATTGTTCTATGTTCAATCCTTGTTTTATTGATTGCATGTAATATTCTAATTTTGTGAGATTGTGGATTTGGGGTTTTCATGAGATGTACGCCATAATCATCTCAATTATGACAACTCACGGCTTGAACTATCTAGCTTTGCATGTAATGAGTCTCTCATATTAGTTTCACCTTTTAAGTTGCATTACTGAAATAAATCGTGAACTTTTGCACGATATTCAAATTTTTCACCTGTATCTTCTTGTCTAAGTCATTCGTTCTTTTGAATCAATTGCACTGCATAGCGTCTATGAGAGTCAAATGACAAAAGAAGGAATGACTATGACCGTTCAATTCTGTTTCCTGTGTACTGCACTTCATAGCATCTATGGGAGTCATGTGACAAAAGAACGAACGATTCAGAAAAGACTCAAGGGTAATTACTCATTTCTGTTTTCCTGTACATAACCTATGGAGGTTTTGCGATGCTTTGTGCATGCGCGCCCAGTAGAAAATGAACAAATCACTCTCAGAGACTACTTGTTCTTCTGTGGCACGTTAAAGACTCATTCAAAAAGAACTAATCATTCCTGAACGACCCATCACTAATTAATAGAGAAAGACATGCATACACCTTATCACCCAAAGAACATCACAACTGTGGTGAAGCATCATGATGGTGGCATAATGCTGTGTGTCTGCTTCCCAGCAGGGACTGGAGCTTTAATCAAGATAGAGGGAATCATGAATACTGTAGCTCCAAATACCAATCCATTTGGGAACAACACCTTCAGGCCTCTGTTAGACAGCCAAAGATGAAGAAAAACTCTAAGTACTATAACGACCCAACGCACAAGTCTTAATAATAATTTTAAAAAGACATTTCTTAAGCAGGGCTGTGCATAAGAGATCCCCAACAATTTGGTAAGCTTCAAGCATGTTTGCAAATAAGGTTTGAATAAAATTGCCAAATTGGTTAGTGCATTCTTACCCAAACTAAAGGTGGAACTTCAGGAACTTGTTAGGTATTCCTCCGCCATTTGGAGGCTTTTCCAACCCACATTTCTGATCAATATAAGAAGCAGGACAGTAGCAACTAGTCTATTTCAGTAGCAACTAGTCTATTATGTGTATATTTCAGAATATTAATTCATGATGACATGTTTAACGCGATTTATATTGAGTTAAAACAAAAGAGCTGAACAAGGCTATGTTATCCATAGTGCTTAGCCAAAGTAACACTCATATCCACACAGCATGGATGCTTTAAGCAGCACATCTCTGCTACATTCTCACTTTTCTCACAATTACTAGCCTGAAGAATTATCCTTCTTCAGCATGAAGAAGCTACTGTTAGCATTAGCTACAAGCTACTGTTAGCACTAATAAACTCACAGTGTGCCTAAATTTTACAAGTAAGCTTAACAAATGTAATGTACTAAACTTAAAGTAAAATAGCAGCACACACAGCTTCAGGATGAATTTGAGTTACAGAGAGTTGGAATATATCCAGATTTAAGCTTCAGTACTAATGCACTTTATTAAAGTGTTTCTCATTTAGGAAGCAGTCCAATGTGAAATGTTTTATCACAAACACACATACAATTTTGAAGGTAACTGTCAAAACATTTCCACTGTAAAAAAAAAAAAAAGATTACCACAGTTTCTTTACTTTCACAGAAGATGTTATAAAAAAGAAAGTTTGTTGTTCTTGTTTACAGCCAAGAGCAAAAATGACATGAATCAAGATTTTTTAAGTCCTGGCACTCAAATGTTGGAATAGATCCCTGGTTGTCCAAACAGGTAATTGTTTAAACAATGACTGTTTTCCAAAAACACTAAAGACCTTAAAAACACTGAGAATTTGTTTTATCACTGAATATCATGTATAAGAAATGTTTGTCTTGTGGGCAGAACTGTGGCTTAGTGGTTAGGACTGTCACCTTGCACCTTGAATGTCCAGGCTTGGTGGGTTTCCTCCTGAAATTCCGGTTTCCTCCCACAGCCAAAATACATTCAGATTGGTGTTCCCAAATTGCCCACAGTGTGTTCACAAGTGTGTGAGGGTGTGTATGTTCCCTGTGATGGATTGGTATACAGTCTCCTAGGATAGGTTCCAGGTCCTTGCGACTCTGTATACAGGTTCAAGCGGGATGAGGAGTGAGTGAGTTTGTCTTGTGTTTTATTTCCTCTTATTCCCCGGGAGAGTTTCAGACAGAAATAATTTTTTTTAATTTGATCCCTGTGAACTAGCATTTGGATTTGTTTTAATAGAGACTACCAAACAATTATGCAAGTTGCTCTGCAAAAGCTTTGCCGTCTCTGGAACTTCATGCACGCCAATTTCACAGACACAAAAAAAGAGAACATAAATGAATGAAATGACAGAAATGTATTCAACAGGGCAAGTTCTGAAGGCAAATTGCTTAGTGAATACTAAAGCTGCAATTTTCAACTCTGTGTGTGCAGCACATTGCCCTATTGATTAATCACATGGACAGATGGGCAGAAATTGCACCAATTTGAACATTAGGGGAGAAACAGTTCCAAAATCTGCTTTCATTAAAACCAGCATGGCTTTGGGGCAAGTAAGGAATGGTAATAATAAGGCAGGGTACATGAGAGGTAGAAAGAAAGGAAGGTTTAGAAGAGAGAAAAGTAATGAAGAGAAAGAAACAATAGGAAAAAATGTGCTTGGAGAGTAAGCGGTGCTGCCGCAGGCAACGCTAGAGGGAGGCAGAAAATGGTGCTCCTGAGGTACTCTGTGTTCTCCTCACTAACCACTACCTCCTAATTACCCAATTATTATCCTTGTTCCATTAACTTTACCATTCCACCTCAGTCTCTTAGGGTGTTAATGCTTTAAAGTACAGAAAGACAGAGATAGAAAAAGGCAAAGTGGTGAATCAAATAAAATTTGCATTTTGAAAAGAAAAAGAGGGTAAGTGGAACAGTAATTGGTGAGAGAAAAGGGGAAAAGGTTAGAGAGGCCCTGGAGAGGGAGGAAGGTGAGCTATGAGCAGGTAAGCTCAAAGCAGCAGTGCACTCCTCTCTTCTATTCTCTCTTTTCAAGTTAGAAACAGGAGAAATAAAATTATGCCACACAGAATAAAGTTTTGCTGGGAATGGATAGTGTTTTGCAAATGGACATAACAGAACATTTTGATCGATGAAGTGTCATTTGAACGAAACTGGAATAAAAATTCATTGTCAGTTTAATACAGTTGAAGTCAGAAGTTTACATACACTTCTACACAGGCAACAGTCATTAAAGCTAATTCTAATCACTTCAGATTTTATGATACCAGACTATAGTTTTGGCAAGTTGGTTAGGACACCTACTTTATGCACTAGTCATTTTTCCAAAAATTGTATTTTATAAATGTATGTATTTATATATTTCACTTATAATTTACTACAATATAATTCCATCATGTCAAACGTTTGCATATACTCAGTTGATTGGGCCTTCAAAGAGCTAGGATAATTCTAGAAAATTATGTTATGACTTTAAAAGCTTCTTACAGACTAATTGAAATCATTTAAATTAATTGGAGGTGTACCAAATTTTCTTTAAGTTCAGTTTCTTCTTTGTTTGACATAATAGGAAAATCAAACAAGTGAAAAAGTAGTTCATCCTTGGGAACAATTCACAAATGCCTGAAGGTAACATGTTCATCTGTGAAAACACTAATATCCAATTAACTATATACACCATGAGAATGTTACCTCATAGGCCAACATGATTATCTTACAACTCAGGTAGGAGATGCATATTTTGGTATAAAAATACAAAATCAATACAGAAACAACAGCAAAGGACCTTGTGAAGACACTGAAGGAAACGAAAGTATCTATAGCAACAGTAAACAAAACAGAACTTGATGTTGTCAGGGGCGTGACTGAACGGAAGTGAACCCAATTGCAGACAAACAGCTTTATTAAAGGAAAGGCACGAAAGAGCTTCACCATACATGCGCAGCAGGAACAGAGAGGAGAGAGGAATCCCCTGTGACGAGAGAGGAGGCGGGTGATGACGCAGGGGGAACTCCACAAACCCGGAAGCAGAGCATAAAAGGGAATTTCCAAAAGAGGGTCAATCCTTGACTAAAACAGAGTGTGCACGGTTGTGGCGCCCGATGTTTGGAGTGGGAATCCACCCGAGAGTAAATGTCTGACCGGATCGGTGAAAACACTCTAGTGCAATGTCCGTGAATGTGGAAGTGCTCACAAGCACACACAAGTTGCGAGAAACAGCGCTTGTCGAGATCGAGGACACAGACAGGGTCGGTAACAATTACCCAGCAGCGAGGGAGACGAAATCCAGAAGCGCAATCCAAGTTCGAAGTCGGTAAACAAGCGAGGTCATGCATGTAGCCGAATCCAAATGAGAAAATCCAGACGACGAAAACGAAATCCAGGAACAATTAAGGTCAAAGCACAGATACAGGGCACTACAAAAATCACAGACTGACTAGAAGAGAGGCTCGCAAGTAAGATACTTTGGCACTGAATGAAATTCTAAGCTTCCTTTTAAAGGCAGAGGTGGTTTGCTGATAGGTTACAGGTGCACGGAAGTAATTGGTTCTTAGGTGAAATCATGACCTGGATGTGCTTGGCTGATCTGGCTGGCACGTGAACCCCCCCCCCCCCCCCNTCTTATGGACGCCTATTCAATTCAATTCAATTTCATTTGTATAGCGCTTTTAACAATTGACATTGTTGCAAAACAGCTTTACACAATCAAAAGAATTATATAAGTTTGTATGAAAAGTGGACATGTATGAATCAAAAAGATAAGACTGTCCCTGATGAGCAAGCTGAGGACGATGGCGACAGTGGCAAAATGGCAAAAAAAAAAGTGGCAAAAATGAGTCCAGTAGGTTATTGGAGGCTCAGGTAAACTGTAGAAAACTCCAGTCATGAACTATCGAGCGACTGAAGTCACAAGTCCTCAGAGAGCAAATGTCTGCATCAGGCAAGGGCAAGACCGTCTTCACGGAAAAGTGGAACCGTCCCCAGTCACCACATGCGTCCCAGGCAGACCACACAGGCGTCCATGCGATGAGATCTCCAACCAGAAAACCAGAAGCAGGACACTAGGACGAGTCAGACAGCGTCAGATAACTCCGGAGCACTGGCAGCTCAGGAGCGACATGTATAGCTCGACAGAGAGACAGGGAGAGGGAAAGAGAGAGAGGGAAAGAGAGAAGAGAAGAGAGCAGAAGAGAAGGAGAGATGGCAGTTAGGTATGGTCACAATCAAAATGTATAATGTGAATGTATCTTTAGTGCAGAGTGCAAGCAGGGCCTCCGGCAGGACTAACTATGACAGCATAACTAAAAGGGAGAGCTAGAAGGAAACACAGACATGAGGGCTCCCTGAGATGTAAAGCAACCAATCACCTCATCGTCAACACACCTGAGTGATCAATGTGAGTGGGGAAGACTGCATCTAAACATACCAGTTCACCATAATCCTCTACGTCCATGAGTCCCCCAGATCTGCTCCTTTATCTAAAGCAAATTTATTTACAAAAATGCTCGGCTAAATAAATAGGTTTTGAGCCTAGACTTAAATGCTGAGTCCCGAACATTAACTGGAAGACATAACATAACATTGGGGCTTTGTGAGAAAAGGCTCTGCCTCCTGCTGTAGTTTTCATAATAAGTGATACTGACAAGCAGCCTGCATCCCTTGATCGAAGTAGGCGTGGCGGATCGTAAGACACTAGCAGTTCACTCAGGTACTGCGGCGCGAGTTTATTTATTGCTTTATATATCAATAGTAGTATTTTAAAATCGATACAAAATTTCACAGGCAGCCAATGGAGTGTAGATAATATAAGAGTGATGTGCTCGTATCTTCTGGTTCTAGTGAGGACTCTCACTGCTGCATTCTGGACTAACTGAAGCTTGTTTATGCACCTAGTTGAACAACCAGACAGTAAGGCGTTACAATAGTCCAACCTAGAGGTGATAAAAGCATGTACTAGTTTTTCTGCATCGTTTAATGACAGTATATTTCTTATCTTGGCAATATTAATGAGGTGAAACAATGCTATCCTAGTAATATTATCTACATGAGCTTTAAATGAAAGGCTGGAATCTATAATCACACCGAGGTCTTTCACTGTTGCACTTGATGGAACAGCAAGGCCATTTAAAGTTACATTGTGATCAGAAAGCTTGCTTCTAGCTTCTTGTGGTCCTATGACTAGAACTTCTGTCTTAACAGGATTAAGCAGAAGGAAGTTATTTAACATCCAATTTCTTATGTCTTGCACACATTAACTTTAGTAGGCTGGTTTTTCTTATCTGGTTTTGCTGAGACGTATAACTGTGTGTCATCAGCATAACAATGAAAACTAATACAATGCTTAAGAATTATGTTGCCCAGAGGAAGCATGTTAAGAGAAAAAAGCAGTGGACCTAAATCTAACACCAAACTCCACTTTAGAACATGCAGAATAGTCACAACTGATAACGATCAGTCAAATAGCACCTGGGGCCATCCCCTTAATTCCTACTAGATTTTCTAATCTGTGAAGGAGTATACTATGAGCAATAGTGTCAAAAGCTGCACTGAGGTCGAGTAACCCAGGTATAGTGACGCAACCCTGATCAGAGGCCAATAGGAGGTCATTTACTACGTTTTTCTCTGTGCTATGATGAGGCCTAAATCATGAGTGATACAATTTGCTTATGCCATTCCTATGTAGATATGAACATAGTTGCTGTTCTACTATCTTTTCCAGAATCTTAGAGATAAAAGGGAGATTTGATATCGACCTGTAATTGGACAGCTGAAAAGGGTCAAGGTCAGGTTTTGCTAGCTTAAAGGATTTGGGAACATACCCACTGCTGAGTGAAAAGTTAATTATTATCAACAGGGGGTCCACAAATGTGTTGGTATAGGATCTAATACACAGGTTGACGATTTTGAAGAAGGGCTGAGTGAAATTAGTTTTGAGGAACATGAAACTATTGGTTTTGTCTGTGAGACGTGGAATGAGTGATTGATGCAATGCATTGTGTATGGCAAGAGTAGCCTGACTGTGCAAGGATTGAGGATTCTGAAGATGGTGAACCTTGGAGATATCATGTGGGAAATTGTTTTAAAGGGGACATTATGGATGGAGAGCATGATTCTCTGCCTAACGCGGTAGGTTGGGGCAGTTGAACGGCGGCGATCCGCTTGGGGCTTAAATAGGGTTATTGCATGGCGAAGCCTAGCTCTTGCATGTTACCAGGTCCTTTTAAGAGTGATGTACAAAAGCTTGGATCGAGGGAACTGCCACCTCCTCCTCTTGGGATGGAAACAGAGGAGATTGGTAACAGAGACAACACTGGAATGGTGAGAGGCCTATGGAAGACGTTGGTAGTGAATTATGTGCATATTCAATCCACGGTAGCATCCGGCTCCAGGAGTGTGGGTCTTGGGAGGTCATACATTAAATTGCTGTTTCAAGATCCTGATTGGATCTCTCAGCCTGGCTGTTGGTCTGAGGGTGATAACCAGAGGAGAGGCTGGGGGTAGTACTGACAAGTCTACAAAATGCTGTCCAGAATTGGGGTCCGTGTTCAGAAACAATGTCTATGGGAATACCATGAAGGCGAAATACATGCAGGATAAGTAACTCTGCTGTTTCCTTGGCTGAGGGGAGTTTAGAAAAGGGAACAGAGTGAACTGCTTTGGAGAAACGATCGACTATGATTAAGATGCATGTGTAGCCATTCGAGTCTCAGGAGGCCTGATGGGGGTTTATTTGGGGCTTTTTTGCAAGCACAGACATTGCAGGCAGAAACAAATTGTTGAGTATCTTGTCTGATAGAGGGCCACAAGACTAGTGCAAGAGTACGGGCTCCTCCAGTGTGACAGGCCAATCCTGAACTGTGTCCCCATTCTAGGACTTGTGGACGTGCTAGTAGTGGCTCGAAGAGCCTGCCAGGAGGGCCGGGTTCCTGATCTAACGCTTGCTTGACCAGAACCTCGGCATCTAGTAAGGTTGCTCCTATGAGACACTCTGGTGGCAGAATAGTCTGTGGAGGAGAATCATCCGTGACCGAAATGAACTGGCAAGAGAGGGCACCAAGTTTGGTGTTCTTGTACCCTGGTCGATAAGATAGGGAGAAGTTGAAACGTGAAAAGAACAATGACCATCTGGCTTGGCAAGAGTTCAGGCATTTAGCTGACTTGAGCTATTCAAGGTTATGATCTGCCCAAATGAGAAATGGGACCTCTGTGCCCTCTAGCCAGTGTCTCCATTCCTCCAAAGCCAGTTTTAACGCAAGCAGCTCCCGGTCACTCATACCATGGTTTTTCTCAGGGGTAGAAAGGCGTTGAGATAAGAAGCAGCAAAGATGCAATTTACGCAGAGGCATCTACTTCCACTATGAACTGGACGACAGAATCTGGCTGCATGAGGATGGGTGCTGAGGTGATCAGGTGGTTTAATTTGGGAAATGATTTCTCTGCCTGATCAGACCAATGAAAAGGAACCTTAATGGAAGTGAGTGTGATAAGTGAGGCTGCCACTAAGCTGTAGTTCCTGATAAATCGGCGGTAGAAGTTAGCAAACCCAAGTTAACACTGGAGGTCTTTCAGGGAGGTGTGCACTGGAGCTGGGATCGGGTTATCTAGGAGTTGCTGAAGCTGAGTGGTAACGGAGGAAAGAGTCTAGTTCACCTGCTGGATGTTTTGTTGGTGAGAGCCCAGCATCGCCCCCTGTTGTGAAAGCACCTGCCTTAACTGATCCAAGTCAGCTGGGTCTGTTATGGCTGAAGTATACTGTCAGGGGTGTGACTGAACGGAAGTGAACCCAATTGCAGATAAACAGCTTTATTAAAGGAAAGGTACTTCATCATACGGGCGTGGCAGGAACAGAGAGGAGAGAGGCTTTGCGTGTGAGTGAGCAGGATGAATGGGAGAATCCCTTGTGAAGAGAGAGTAGGCGGGTGATGACGCGGGGGGAACACCACGAACCCGGAAGCAGAGCGTGAAAGGGGATCTCCGAAAGAGCGTGAATCCTTGACTAAAACAGAGTGTGCGTGATTGTGGCGCCTGATGTTTGGAGTGGGAATGTCTGAGTGTATAGTGGATTCACATGGGCGAATCCAAATGAGAAGCAGTCAAAGCACAGATAAAGGGCATTAGAGAAAATCACAGACTGACTAGACGAGAGGCGCGCAAGGACAATACTTTGGCACTGAATGAAATACTAAGCATCCTTTTAAAGGCAGAGGTGGTTGGCTGATGGGTTACAGGTGCACAGAGTTAATTGGTTCTTAGGTGAAATCATGACCTGGATGTGCTTGGCTGATCTGGCTGGCATGTGACAGATGTAACATGAGAGGCTGTTTAGCATAAAAGAAGCTAAAGAGCCAGATTACAGTTGGCAGCTACACATTGGCTACCTAGACCTGGACATTGGGAACCTAGATATATATCAAGCCACTAGCTAGGAAGTTAAAACTTGGTTGCAAATGGGTCTCCCAAATGGACATTAACCAAACATGTACTTTCAAAACTTTGGCAAAATGTCCTTTTATCAAAATTAAAAACAAAGTTAGGGTGTCCCTCGACTCAATCTAATAGAAAATTTTGGGCAGAATTTTGGGACAAAGAGGCCTATAGGAATGAGTAAAAGCTGAAATAAATATTTCTATGTACTTTCATTCTGGCATTTTACTTTCTTAAAATCAAGACACAATCCTAACTGATCTAAGACAGGCATGAAATACATACTAATGTCTTATTTGCATTGCACAAATAATGTGTTTTTAACTATTTAAGCTATGAATAGAAAAGAAGTAAAAGTATGGGCAAATTTTATTTTAAATTGTAATGCACGTTCAAGTACAGTATGAAGTGGACATGTTTTCCACTTATAGAACAAACAAACATAATGGTCATTCTGTTCCAAAACATGGCCTAACTGACTGACTAGAAACCAAATATATATACATTTGGTGGATAATTAGTCAGAGCTGCTTTGATGTAGAGGGGGATGTGCACAAGGGCATTGCCATGTTGGAACATCTTTAGGCCAAACCTAACCAACCCAAAGACAAAGTCAATCCAATAAAATATATTTAGGTATCCCTTGTTGTCAGGTACAATTAATCGTTCCATATCTTTGTAAATGAAAAATTTTAGTCAATTCATTGTTCCAATTTGTTACCAATATTATTCACTTCAAAAACACAATTAACCTTTAAAGAAGTACCATTCTAGAAAAAAATCTGACAAACCATGTTATCTATATTTTTTATTACTTAACAAACATAATATTGTTATTGGCATCTTTACTTCTTTTTATCTCAAAGACGAAAAAACATTCACTGTTGGAAAAACCTTGTCATTCAGTATCACTCATGTGAACAGCTGACCTCAGTTTTTGGGCACATAACATTTTTTGCTAAGTCTAGACCTGAAGCAACCCCAGATCAGAAAAGTTATAATTTGTCCATAACATGGACATATTTCTGGCAATTTTGATGACTAGATTTAATGTAGCTTATTATTTAGATAGCATCAGACATACTGAACTACACTATATTCCCAACATGCACCTGCCTTCACATGCATATGAACCTAATTAACAATTCTTAATCCACAGGGTTTATTATGATGTTGGACCACCATTTGCAGCCAATACAGCAGCTTCACCTCTTCAAGGATGTTTATTGGGTTGAGGTCAGGACTCTGTCAAGTTCTTCCACATCCGTGTCTTTATGGACCTTGTTTGGTTCACTCGTAGGCAGTCATATTAAAACTGGCGTGGGGTTGTTTTTCAGGAGTTGGGCTCAGCACTTTACTTTAAGTAAAAGGAATTCTTAATGTTTCAACATAGCAATACATTTTGTACAACTTCACACTTTGTGGGAATGCTAGCCCTGTCCTGTTTTATGTGATGCTGTAACAAAATCTGGCTGAACAGAGAGACAGACAGACAGAATTGTTTTCTGAGACTGGTTTGAACCAGTCCAATGTATGAACCACAAAGATATATTGAAAAGAGAAAGTTCTGACCAATGTACCAGACAAAACCTTTTTTTTTAAATATGGATATAGGTAAAGAAATGACCTTTTTCAGGCTTTGTTTACAGTCAAATGTGGGACCTCTGTTCACAGCCACAGTCCTAATGTTTACACCAGGGATCAGCTGTTAGCATTTAGCAACACGGTGGTGCTACTCCAGGAAAAACTGGATATTGCTCACGAGCTAAGAAGGAGAAGACGGAGGAACCAAACTGGCACTCTGTGTCAGGCCTAAAGGAGACTTTACAGACTAACTATCCCGAGCATTGTCATGGGGAATGTGAGATGTCTTCCCAGCAAGGTGGATGAGCTAGCTGTTTACGTGTTGTTTACGGATTCATGGATAAACAAGTTAACTGGTGGTATTTGTGAATAACAGATGGTGTAAACCGAGTCATATCACTATTAAAGAGCAAATCTGCTGTAATGACATTGATATGTTAAAATGAAAACATACTATCTGTAGGGAATTTTCTCGAGTTATTATGATATCTACGTATACCATGCTGATGGTGAAGAAGCATATCCTGCATTCTGTTGTTAACAGCTTGTTAACACAGAGTCCAAATGCCCTTCTCATTATCTCTGGAGATTTTAATCATGCACCTCCATCCTCCAGTCTGCCTACATTCACCCAGTATGTTTCCTGCCACACCAGATAGACAATAAAACACTAGATTAATTTTATTCCAACTCCAAGAAGGCTTATACTTCAGCACCCCTCCCCACATTGGGGAGATCTGATGATGTTCCCTTTCAAAAGCTACACTCGATGCTGCGTGAAAACGCTATGGGAATATCTCTTTGTTGTCCGGTTGTGAAGCCTGTGCATGTCAAAACCGCCGAATACCTCGGCTTATAACCTCTGCCAGGCATGACGTCACCGAATAAGGTGCACCTGCAGGTTATAAATAGGAGTGAACCGTGGAGGGGACCAGCCCGCCRCATCACACACCTGCTGCAGGGGTACGCCTCTTGCCAAGGCAATCGATGAGGCAATCCCCCTGGTTGAGTGAGCCCTGTTTCCCAGAGGTGAAGTGTGACCACGTGCCTCATAGGCTAGGGCAATAGCATCTCTCACCCAGTATGACAGAGTCTGTCTAGTGGCAGCCGCACCCCAGTTGCGACCCCCATGGCAAATAAAGAGCTGCTCTGACTTACGCCACTGGCTAGTGCAGTGGACGTAGATCCAAAGAGCACATACTGGACACAGTAAGTGAAGTCTTTCCTGCTCCTGAGCTGTGAAATGCGGAGGACAGAAGGCTTCGAGAACAACAGGGTGCATGGTCGAGAATGGAACCTTGGGGAGATAGTTCGGGTGAGGTACGTTCTGAGAGTAGTAGTGCATAAGCCCGAGGACAACTTTCCTTGCAGAAACTCCAGCACTGAAACACTCTGGCAGTGAACTGGGTCTACATGTCTTGCCATGCACCAATTTTCAAATACACTCCATTTRAGGGCAYRMGTTCTTCTMKTGKRGGGAGCCCTGGCACTTAAAATGGTTTCAATTACGCTGGCTGAAAGCCCAGCATGTCTTATTTGGTCCCGTTCAGGGGCCAAAAGTGAAGATTCCAGAACTCGGGCAGGGGATGAAGTATTGTCCCCTGCGCCTGAGACAGAAGATCCCTCCTCACTGGAATCACCCAGGGTGAGGCGTCGAGGAGAGATATTAGATCCGAGAACCACACTCTGGTCGGCCAATGGGGTGCTATCAATAAGAGGCACAAACCCTGTTGACGGACCCTCGCCAGGACTTCTGGGAGCAGAATTATAGGTGGAAATGCATAAAGGTGTAATCTGGGCCACGTGTGGGCCATTGCGTCCAGACCCAGGTGAGCTGGAGGAATCAGAGAGTAGTAAAGGGGACATTGTGCTGCCTCTTATGAGGCAAAGAGGTCCACCTCTGCTACGTAAAATCTTTCCCAGATTTGACTGACTACTTCGGGGTGGAGTTTCCATTCCCTATGTTTTACAGCTTGTCTGGATAGCAAGTCTGCACATACATTCATATGCCCTGGAATGTAAATCGCCCTGAGGGACAGGAACTTGTCCTGTGCCCAAAGCAGAACCTGGTGCACTAGCTTGTTCAAGCGGCGCGAGCGCAGTCCACCCTGGCGATTTATGTACGAGACTACCGCAGTGCGGTCCACCCGCACTAGGACATGGTAGCCTCTCAATTGCTTGAGGAAGTGCTTCAGGGCCAGAAACAGAGCCATCATTTCGAGGCAATTGTGCTCCCTTGTGCTGGACGGCCATCCAAGACCGCACCCCAGCCCGTGAGGGAAGCGTCTGTCATTAGCATCTTGCGTTGACAAGATGGACCTAGAGTGGGACCCAAAGTCAGAAACGGGGGTCTGAACCACATAGAAAGGGTACGAAGCCCCCGGCGCGTAACCCTTATTAGCCTCTGGGGGTTGGCCCTTGAATGAAACCCCCTGGCTCTTAGCCACAGCTGAAACGCTCTCATGTGCAGAAGGCCCAAAGATATCACCGTGGACGCAGCTGCCCTGAGGCCTAAAGATTTCTGAAAGTGATGAACAGTGACCTTCTGGCCTAGCTTGATTTCCTTCAGGGTGTTGATAATGGATTCGACACGAACAGGAGACAGCTGTGCCCGCATTGTGACCGAATCCCATGTGACACCCAAATATGTCCTCTGAAAAGGAAGGAGAACGCTTTTTGTGGCGTTGAGTCTCAATCCTAAAGAATGAAGATGGGCTAAGACGACATCCC
The DNA here is from genome assembly GCA_003987875.1 of Clarias batrachus. NCBI lineage: Eukaryota > Metazoa > Chordata > Actinopteri > Siluriformes > Clariidae > Clarias > Clarias batrachus. The sequence continues at coordinate 21,940 of QMIH01000045.1, forward strand.
GATGTCGAAGGGCTAGCTCTTGAGACTGAGCCAGAATCAGCCAGTCGTTTATGTAATTCAAAATACGGATGCCCTGGAGTCGTAAATCAGCCAGAGCTGCATGCATGCATTTTGTATATGTGCGGGGTGACAGAGCTAGGCCAAATGGAAGGACCCGATACTGGTAAGCTTCGCCCCCRAARGCGAACCWCAGGAACTTCCTGTGCTGTGGCAATATTTCTATATGGAAATATGCGTCTTTGAGATCAATTGTCACAAACCAATCCTCTGGTTGGATTTGAGAAACAATCATTTTGACAGTCAACATTTTGAATCTGGATTTCCTGAGATAGCGGCTCAAGCCTCTTGGGCACCAAAAAGTACTGACTGTAGTAGCCCAACTCTCTGTCTGGGAGGGGAACATGTTCTATGGCCCCTTTGCCCAGCATAGTCTGTAACTTCTGGGCGAGCAGATGTGCACGGTCCGGTTTCACGGAAGTGGAGACCACGCCGTTGAAATGCGGAGGACGATGTGCAAACTGAATCCTGTAGCCTGTGGCTACAGTCCTTTGTACCCAAGGAGATACGCCTGGCAGTAGTTTCCACGCTGCCAGCTTCTCTGAAAGGGGCACGAGCTTTGACACTTCGGCTGGATGGGGGGTTAGGTGTTGGGTATCCTGAAGTGTGGCAGGAGATGCCCGAACACCCAACTTTTCGTTGGAGACCGGCGCTCCCCGAAACACCAGGTGGTGGTGTGGATTTAACACTGGCCTCCTGGGAGTGCCAGGGAGGAGGCCCTGTTTTGTGATGAAAATCCAGGCACCCCTCCCTGGGGGGAGACACCCCCATTGCTCCAGGCGCATGAGCCTCAGAGCTTCTTTTTTGAAGAGAGGAAGCTCCTCAGATCCGGTCTTTTCAAGGCAAATTTTTGAGAAGAGCGGCGAGCTCCACCCCAGCCTTTACGCTGGTCACGCTTCTCCTTCTGGCCCGGGCCTGGTGGCCGACGGTCCCGGTTCTTGAGCACGGCGGGGAAGGAATCTCCCAAAGGCCTATTCATATAGCTTCGCCTCCCGAAACCTAGTGGCAACGGAATTACCAGAGTCGCCAAAGAGGCCGGAAGGCGAGACGGGGGCATCAAGGAGGACCGCACGATCCTTATCCTTGATGCCCGTGAGGTTCAGCCACAGATGCCTCTGTGCCTGTGATACCATGGCAGCCATAAACGGCTCACAGCATGGCAGCCATAAACGGCTCACAGCACGGGCCGTCTGCTTGGTTGCACGGAGAGACAGGTCTTTTTATTTTTGCTTTCGTTATGGCTTGCACATGCACACGCAAACACAAGCGGTCCTGAAGACAAAAAAATCTGATGATGTTTCCGGTTCACTCCTATTTATAACCTGGTCACACTTCATCTCTGGGAATCAGGGCTCACTCAACCAGGGGGATTGCCTCATCGATTGCCTTGGCAAGAGTCGCCCCCCTGCAGCAGGTGTGTGATGCGGTGGGCTGGTCCCGTCCACGGTTCACTCCTATTTATTACCTGCAGGTGCACCTTATTCGGTGACGTCATGCCTGGCAGAGGTTATAAGCCGAGGTATTCGGCGGTTTTGACATGCACAGGCTTCACAACCGGACAACAAAGAGATGTTTCTATAGCGTTTTCATGCAGCATCTCGTTCCCGCTTTATCAGTGAAAAGGGTTACAGCCAAGTAACCCGAGATGATCTGGTTCATCTTCTACCTGTGTACAAACTACTTGTGTGCAGGCAACTGGCTGTCTCCCACACAGTGAGGACATGGTCTGATGAGACCAGTGAGACTCTGAAAGATTGTTTTGATTCAACTTTGTGGAAGGAACTGTGTGATCCACATGGGGAGGATATTGACAATTTAACAGACTGTATAACGGATTATATAAATTTCTGTGTGGGAATACTCTACCCACCAGCACTGTATGGTGTTTTCCCAACAATAAGTCATGGGATAACCCTGATATAAATAATTTCCTTAAAGAGAAGGTGATTTTTAAATCAGGAAATAAGGAACTGAAAACTGTACAGAGAGAACAGAGAAAGAGCATCAGGGTAAATGTTCTAAATATATTCTTTAACTGATTTGCTCATGTGTGTGCCCGCTGGTGAGCTCATCAATGGATCCACTTCAGTTTGCCAATCAGCCTGGCATTGGAGTGGAAGACGCGGTCATCTTCCTCCTAAATAGGGCTTTTTCCCACATGGAAAAGGCTGGGAGCACAGTAAGGGTCATGTTTTTTGCTTTTAACACTATCTAACCTGCGATTCTGAGGGACAAGCTGGAGAACATGGGAGTGGACCATCATCTATCTAGCTGGATCCTGGATTACCTCACAAACAAACCACCGTACAGTATGTACAGTACAGGACTCGTGACTGTGAGTCTGAAATGATTGCAACACTGGAGCCCTGTAGGGAACACTACAGACTTCATGTTTAGCCCAGCAACCTGTCACCTGCAGATGTCCTCAGATGACTCTGCCATTGTGAAGACCTTTTTTGACTCTGTGGTGGCCTCAGCCATTTTCTATGGAGTGGTCTGCTGGTGCAGTAGCATCTCTACTGCTGACAGGAAGAGACTGGACAAGCTGATTAAGAAGGCCAGCTCAGGTCTAGGGATTCCCTTAGACACTGTTCAGGAGGTGGGAGAAAGGAGGATTTCTTATGTTACTGTATGAAACAGTTACATATCTGAGCAGCTCCTTCATAGACTGTTACATCTTCTTGTTTCTCCCTGCTGTTTTTAGGCTGTACAATCAGAGCTTGTTTTTGAATCTATTTTAAACAATAGATTCAATATCTTAAATATAATAATACTTAAATATTAAAATACAGTCTTGCTGGGCAAAAGTCAAGTTCATGTACAGTGCGGTAACATGAAACCTAACTTCATGTGAGGGTGTCTCATTGTAACAATAAGCGAAAACACACCAGCCACATGTGCTGTATATAATGCTAACTGTCTAAAATGGTGGTTCTCAAACTTTCAAGCCAGCGACCCCTAATTGAAGATCGACAAGCTCTCGCAAAGCCCACTAACAAAAACAAGCTATAAACATAACAAGCTGTTCACAGTATTTTGACTACATTTACTGTACATTAAAATAAGTTTGGCTCACCTTTCAATGGGAAGGGTGTACTTGTTTTTGTCAGCACAAAAGCTTCGACAGTAGAGCAACTGAATCTAGACTTTATGAATTCCTCCTGATATTTCCGACGTTTCCTACTTTGGTCTGAATGGGTATTGCTCTTATGCTTGGGCGATGTACATTGCTCGGATTGAGAGTAACATGGTTTATGAGTGTTCCGCAACCGAGCAATGATTTTAAATAAATTTTGAGTCGGAAACCGAGCAAGTATTAGTTTACGAACGCCGAGTATCATGTATCGCGCATGCGACTCTTATTTTGACACCGAGTGGCACTCTCTCACCTTTTCACCCCCAGACCCCCCGCCTCCCCCCAAGGCTTCACAAACACACAGAAACTCTGCTCGTCTCTTACTTGTATAATCAACATTTCCCTCTTTCTTTTAGTGTCTTATGCGTGTGCACGCGTAATTTGACACTGACACACACACACACACTCACCCTGACACACGCACAGACGCTCTTTCGCCTTTTCATCCCCTCCCCTGCTTCTGTGTCACAAGTCACAAACACACAGAAACTCTGTTCTGTCGCGATTCTTTTCAAAGGTAAGGTGCTGGTTCATTAGTTTTTTATTTTAATTTTTTACTTTACAGCAGTGATTCCCTTAGTATGCGCTCACGCCAGGTCAGAGAGATTTATTTTTTCCCTGTTAAAATGGTGTTTCCGTTGTGTGTGTGTGCGTTTGTTGTGAAACTTAAAAAGCGAGGTGGGGAGAGGGAGGAGTGTTACTGTGTAAAACAAGGCGAGGGAAGGGGCTAATTCCACACACACACACACACACACACACACACACACGCGCGGCACCTGCGCGCACCAATGGAAATACTTATCTCTCGGGATTTATTTGTACTTTTTTTCAAAGGTAAAGTGCAGATTAATTTGTTTTATTTTCATTTTATAGATTGTATTAATTATTTTATGTATTTATTTTTTGGGGCTGTGGAACGAATCATTTGAGTTTTCATTATTTCGTATGGGAAATGATGATTTGGTTTACGAGTGTTTTGGAACACAAGTCCACTTTGGAAACGAATTATGATTGTAATCCATGGTTCCACTGTACGTGGTTCCGATGACAGGCAAACTGTCCACAATTTCCTCACCATTTTAGATTTGCGAATAGGGCTGTCCCTATCGCATATTTTAGTAATTGAGTTTTTTTCTACCAAAAATTTAATCGATTAATTGAGTAATCGGATAAAATGTACTTTTGCTTAATCAAACAGCAATGTAAAATATATAAGAGAAACAAAGATTAATTGGTTTTCTTTATAGAAAAATCAACTTTTATTTTTTTTAATGCATACAGCATTTGATCAAAAATAAACATTGTCATTATTCACAATACAAGGAATAGCTTAAAGTTGACTGAGATGAATTAAATGCATTAAAGCCATACATTCTTATTTTAAAGCCTTTTCTCAGATGCAAAAACTAAAAAAAGGTATTTCAAATGACTAAGTATGAAAAAAAACTAAGGCACACACAAAAAAATATATATATTTTTATTGCTCCCTTCCATTTTGCAGCCCGCAACAGAACGCTCCTTCACATCAATACACAGCTAACTGTTTGCGTCTCCTTCCGCTTTGTGGGTGACGTAAGCGTTTCTTCTTTGTCTGTGTTTACTGGCCGGCTTGCACACAGAAGCGCGCTGTGTCACGCCAAACAAATAATTGCGCATAAACATAACGCCAGCTTTTAAAATTAATTAAAAGAAGCTTCAAGGCAGAAAATTTTGCCTCGATCATTTTTTGTAATCGAGTTACTGGAGGAATCGTTTCAGTCCTATTTTCGAACTTAGCCATCTCGGCAGTTTCGGTTTTCACGTGCAGTTGTGTGTTGTAGCAATAATGAGTGAGCCAGTCGCTGCACAGTGATGGCATATCTTTGAGTCACAAATAAATTTTTTTAAAAGACTCAATTTAAACACTCACACTCAATCAGATCAAATCAGAAATATTTATTTATAGCATTTACTTGTAATATTGAAAAGTGTGTATTATAATCACAAAAAAAAGAATTTTTTTTATCCCTTTCACGACCTCTTGAAATTATTCTGCGACCCCCAGTTTGAGAACTACTGGTCTAAAATACCTGTAAGCTAACGGAACCATATTTTATAAAAAATGAATTTAATAAAAAATAAATGACCCTGACTAAAGAGTCCAGAAAATGGTCACTTTCACCTCTTTATTGCAGTTTAATAGCGTTAGTCCGATGGGGGAGAGGCGTGTGTGTGTGTGTGTGTGTGTGTTTTTAAATAAATTACATGGTTGCAAAGGTAAATTGCTGGCTCAACTTAAATATATTAGTTTATTCTAATATATTTAATAGTATAGTTTATATTATAATATTATATTAAAATATATGTAATATTTATTATATATTATAATATAATATTATTTATAATATATATAGTTTATTATAAGTTGAAATAAAAGTTTTCCAGAACACAGTGTTACTTTGAGTGACATTTTGAGTGCTATTTTTTATCTTAACAAATACCACTGTAAGAAGCTGGCCAAAATTACAATATAAATTCATCGAACATTTACCTAGAGTTTTTACAAAGTAGTGTAACAGGTAAGCCTTCCAAAGTGTCAGTTGTTGTTTTACACCTGCAAGTATTTTTGTATCATATACCTTCAATGTTATGTTGACAAAGTGATTTAGTCAATAGGAGTGATTACAGAATTCATATACCTCCATTTTTTATCATTTGAAAGAACCACAATTGAGTCAAATAGTTCAATTCAATTTTATTTGTATAGTGCTTTTAACTATTTAAAAGTAGTCATTCATTTTAATTCCGAAACACACAGCCTTATTACATAATCCACCTTTTTTGTTATCACACAACATACAGTTGCAGTCAAAATATTAGGGTGTAGAATGAGTGTTTTAAAAAGATGTTTTAAAAAAATAAATAAATAAAAAAGTGCACGGGAGCTAGAAATGTCTTTTTGGAGCCATTAAGATTCTAAGTTCTCTTTTAACAACTACAGTACAAATCAGAGAACAATTTATTAGGTGTTGCCACCGAGCAACCACAATGGCACAGGGCTGCCAGGAACTGGAAACTATGGGAACATTAGTGTTGCTTTCTACAGTTAAGCAAGATTTATATCCTCATAGACTGAAAGGCTGCCATTCAAGAAAGAATCCCTGCTCCAAAACATCACATTTAAGGTCAACTGAACTTTTCAGATGACCGCACTGAGCGTCACGTGATCACAACTGAGCCAATGGTTTTTCTCTTGTAATCTCTTGTGCTGCAGTGTTGTGGGTAAGCGTCTCCCCTGCTTGGTCTTAGTGCTCGTCTTTCACAGATATAATCAACATCCGTGCACGCATGTGCAGTCTACTATAACACTGTGACCATGTGGGTGCTCATAAAACATATTTAGGGCCCAAACACTATAAGGTGCGCAGGACCCTCTTGTTTTCCTGAGGATTTTTTCCCCACCCTTTTGGAGTATTCAGGGGTCTTGATATGCTCAAAACTCATGAGACTTGGCAGACAGGTTGGAATCTGCTGCCATCAGGATGCCTGAGAGTCACGTGGCCCCCACACGAGATTTTGCTGGATAGCTCATACACACTCTAACTTGGCACACGAAACTCGGTACACATTTAGAGCTCATCGAGCCGAACAACTTTTGCACTGCATGTCCTGGGCTCGCCTCAAAAGAAGACCAGTTATTTTGGGTCATTTGCAAAAACGCTCCTGATGGATTTTGATATACTCCTCCTAGGGAATTTATACGATCGTCACCAAATTGGGCCAAAGAGATCTAAAGACATTGAGGATGCAAAATCGGCGCTTGTGATTAACCCCTTACACGCCGCTCAAACATAGACATTTCTCAGACCGTGTAATCAGTCCCTGGTATCGGGGGACTTTTAACAAGTACGAGTACTTTAGAAAATGTGGTATCGAGGCCGATACCGGTATCGGTGCATCCCTAATAAACACACACATGCGCTCACACACACACACACACACCCAGACACCACTAATGTTAACACACAGACTCACACACCATACACACAAACAAATACAAGCACATTTACTCGTCACACACAGACTGACATCCACACGTCACACACCTCTCTCCCTCACACATGCATGCATGCACACACTCAAACACACTCATACATCACACACATGCACACATACATATACTCGTATTACAAATGTTTACACTCACACACACGCACGCGCACACACACACACACACACACCTTTCTCATGACGCACACACACACTAACGTACTCAACAAACATTTAGGGCCGAAACTGACATTATCCCTGTAGAGTGTGTGATGTGTGCAAGTTGTGCGGTGCAACCGGGTGGCGATGGCTTGTTCGAGGTCTTAACACATTCAAATAACACACAGGTTGTGCGGTGCCCCCAGGGTGTCGATGGCACAGGGTGCTTGGGCCCATCATTGTTGCTTGCAACTATATTTTATTTTGTGTTGCATGCGTGTATACAGCACGCATGCACTGTTTATAATAACACGTGTGTGCGCACATGTAAAGCAAAAGTAAGTCTCATTAGAGAGGTTAAAGATCCATTTTCTGTGTGTGTGTGTGTGTGTGTGTGTGTGTGTGTGTGTGTGTGTGTGTGTGTGTGAGAGAGAGTGTGTGTCAGCCTGCACTTTCTGTGTGCGCACGCATCGTTGACCCTGTCGATAGTTCACTGTATTTCCTTTCTTGAACCACTTTTGGTCAAAAGTCACTTTTCTGACCATGGCAGATCAGAAACATCCTAGTGAAGCTGAATAAATAAAGCACTCGTACTGTAAAGGCTCTAATCTGAGGTGCTGTTAATTGGTGATTTTTGAGGCTGATAAATTAACTTCTACTTTGCAGCAGAGGTAACTCAATCTTTCCTTTGTGTGACTGTCTTCATGTTCCAGTTTCATCACGGTGCTTGATGGTTTTTGCAAATACTTCTGACAATACTGTTGCAAGAACTATTCCAGAGCAGCTGACCTTCCTAAGTAAACATTTTATTGTTTTTATTGGTGCCAAATAATTACCTTAATTCATATGTGTTAATTGCTGCCATTGCATTTAGGGTAATTTACATACCACATCCATGCAGAGAACAAGCTTATTAAATTCAGGCTCTAAAAGGCATTCATGGTTCTCAAATGCATATGCACTATCATTCTTGTAGAAAACCCCTATGCATTTCCTACATAATGAAGCTTTTAAACTACTAAGACTGCAAGCTAAAACGCCCTACACTTGACTGTACACAGAAACCGCATACTGATTTCATCAGCTAAGATACATTGCATGTTATGTTGTGTATTTTTTCATTGTCTGATAAATGCCAAACTGTGCTGTATTTCAAGCATCATTTGTAACGTATAGTAATATTGCATTAAAACTCATTTGTTAATTAATTCCTTATAAATGAATGTACTGTATAAATAAATCGATGAAATATGCCCATATGACCAGCCAAGGCAATGTTAGACATTACACAAAAATTCATAACTTAACAAACATATTAACTGTTAAAATCTAGTACAACACATCAATAGATATTTTATATGCCGTTACATGGCAAAATGTATCTGGATTTTTTTTTTTTATGTCTGTAACTAAAATTGACGTAAATATATTTAAGGGAGCTGGGATTATGCTGGGGAAATGCTCTACAAAAAGTGGTTTATTTATATATTTAAGAGACACATCTTAAAATGCTGCTGCTGCCTCACAACCTCAGGGTGCTTAGTTTCTCCCCTAAATTTGGGTTACCAAATTTTGGATATAAATTGACAATATATGGTATTAAGACAGTCATCTCAGTGTGTATGAAAGAAATAGAGAGATGATTTCTGTGCAATGGCTGTACAGGTACAGTACTTTAGTTTGATATCTTGTATTTGGCTGTGTGAACTCCAGTCAGACTTCTGGTGATGCACACATCAGCAGGTACGACGCAAGCAATACAGCCTGCATTCATCATAAAGTTTTGAAATAATCATTGTATTAAGGTAGTACATCAGACCACAGTCCGGTTTGAAAACACACGTACACACTGCAAATTTCAAACTACAAAGATAAAAGGTGCAGTGACTGGTTTAGTTCTATATTCCATTTTTTTTCCTTTTATTATGCTTGAGATAGAGAGAAAAAAAGAAAGAGAATATTTCCTAACCACATTTTTCTCAATTTCATGCTCTTCTGAAACTCACTTCTCTTTCCTGCACAGATTCCACCTGTCACTTTGTGAAAAGTGAGCACTTTCTCAAACCGCTCATCTACTAGTGAATACATGGGTGGTCCAGTTGGGGATGATATTTGAAATAGATTGGAAAGAAACCTGTATAAATGCTTTGGTTTCATACTGGCAGTGTGTGCTTTTTTATTTCTCGACCATCTGCTTTATCAGAAAGCCATGATTCCATGTTTAGGGTAATAAGTATGTAATTGATAGAGATTAAATAAATGGTGCCCTAGATTTACTGTAGGAAATACTCAAGACATTTTTGCAAACTATATATAGCACTGTGCAAAAATATTGAGTCACCCCTCATTTTTTATATTCAATTAATTTAAGCAGAATAAGTTAAAGAAACGTTAACAAATGACAAATGTTTCACTGTTACAGATTACAAAGTGCCTAAAGATACAGTTGGTTGTTTATGTTGTTTAGGCTCCTCAGCAGGAATTAATGTTCCCCCTCTTCTGTTCCTACCACTCGGCATTCAGCATCACAGTATACTAATCACTAACCTGTCCATCCACCGGTTTCTCAATGGTTTAGATGACTTTTATGCTTGAATGATTCATAGGTCACTGTGATTAAAAACCAAAAACAGTCCTCTGAAACTGTTCAGGTACAAGGACCAGACTAAAAATAAGAGCCAAAAACATGCTAAAAAAAAAAGCCAAAGGAGTCCTTCAGGAAGCCTGGAGAACTATTCAAACGTACATTTAAAAAATATAAGACAGTTTGGTTCTTTGGCTATTTAAGGATACACACAGCACACTCTCTCTCGCTCAGGTTTTTGTTTGCTTCAGAATTCACTTGTTATATGTCATTTATATCAAACTGGCCAAAATACAGAAAATAAATTGCCAATTGGCCATTTGAATTATCAGAAGAAAACATTATTAATAAGGTGGTAGTTCATATAATCAGCAAAAAAAAAAAAGATCAATCCTAATTACTCAAATTATCTTCCTTGTAATTCTCAAGGGCAGTAAAAAAGTGTGAGTATTTCATTTTAACCATCGTATTCTACTAACAGTTTTCCACCTCATGAAGTGTTAATTATTATTAAAGGAAGTATGCAAATTTAAAGAATAATTACACACCACACACAGATTGAGTGGATTATACCAGGATGATGAATGGCAAATTACTAAAATAGACACCTGCATTCACTAATGTGGGAAAAGAATGTGCAATTTATTAAGTGAAAGAAAAGAGAAACAGAGATTGAGTATAAGTGAAATTCATTAGCGTAATTCATTGAACATATTCTGAATTTATCATCAAAATTGCATGGCAGAGTTACATATACTTCCATATTCTTGATTGTTCCATGCGTGGGCTTTAGTGTACCTGTTCAGACAGAGCAAGGGCATTCGCCAAGATCAGAAAAAAATTGAGCAAGGAAGCAAAAAAGTGACAGTATAAACCTTGTTTAAAAAAAAATTAAACCTTGCTTGTGTGTAAATCCCTGGAGGGTAGACACTTGGTTGTTCCACACCCCTGTGCACCCTCAACATTGCTCGCTCCCATTTAAAAAGTTCAATTTTCAGCCTGACTGCAAGCACAAGCCCCATCAGGCAAGGCAATCTGTTAATCTGTTAAAGTACAAAGCACCTTCCAAAAAGAGCTTTATTTCTTACATCAATAATTGATTAAAGACAAAATCCTGGCACAGAGACTTGATGGGAGATTAGAGCTTTGCAAGCTCTGGAAAGTTGGGAGGGGGGAAGACGTGAGCGACAGCATCAGCATTACCCCACTTCAAGGCTCTATGGATGGGTAAGAGCCTGAGTGAAAGCCCTAGATGTGATAAGTGAAGTCCCCTGCAGAGTGCAGCCGATCAGCAGCCCTTCTTATCACTGCTGCTATTCCAATCCCACTGCTAAATGCTCTCATCATCAGCCATAATCAATAGATTCCAGAACACCATGGCTGCAGACTGATCTGACTACAGCACACACTAAGTAACACTTTAAGAAATGACTATGAATCCAATATAATGTTTAATAACAGACAAACAGAATCCAATATAATGTTTAATAACAGACAAACAGAATCCAATATAATGTTTAATAACAGACAATCAGGGATATGTAGAAAATCCAAATGGACTATGGACAGTCACTTGGGAAGGTCATATGCATGACACACCCATGCACCTGCGCACACAGTTAAACTCAACACTATACACCAGGCATCACCAAATGGTGGATTATGGTCCGGGTCCGGACTGAGTGATAGTTCTGGTAAATGAGAATAACAAATATACCTGTAATCTAGCACTTCTCCCTTAGGGTGGGGTGGGCTAGATGTGTATATACTGTACAGGTGCATCTTAATAAATTAGAATATCATAGAAAAGTTGTTTTTTTCCCCCGAAATTTTATTAAAAAAGAGAAACTCATACATTATATATAACACGGTTTAGGAGTGTTCCGCAAACCGAGCAAAGATTTTTAATAACATTTTAATTGGAAACCAAGCAAGTATTAGTTTACGAGCGCCGAGTATCATGTATCACACATGCGACTCTTATTTTGACACCGAGCGTCACTCTTGCGCTGCGGAATTGTGTGTAATCATCTCCCCTACTAGGTCTTAGTGCTCGTCTCTTACTTGCATAATCAACATCTCCCTTTCTCTTTCAGTGTCTACTATGTGTGTGTGCGTAATTTGACACAAACACACACACACACACACACCCCGACACACGCATATACTCTCTTCCGCTGTGTTTATGTGTTTAAAAAGCGAGGTGGGGAGAGGGAGGAGGAGTTTTACTGTGTAAAACGAGGGGAGGGAAGGGGCTAATTTCACACGCACACGCACACACGCGCACACACGCGCACACACACACACACACACACACACACACACACACACACACACACACACACACACACCAATGGAAACACTTAACTGTCTGGAATTATTTTAACTTTTTTTTAAATGTTAAGTGCA
>QMIH01000045.1:34610-45894 GCA_003987875.1 Clarias batrachus
TTTTTTTGGATGATTATGGCTTACAGCTATTAAAACCCAAAATTCAGTATTTCAGAAAATTTTAATATTACTTAAGACCAATAAAAAAAAAAAAAGATTTTTAACACAGAAATGTTGGACTACTGAAACGTGTGAACATATACAGCACTCAGTAATTGGTCAGGGCTCCCTTTGTATGAATTACTGCAGCAGTGCAGCGTGGCAAGGAGGCGGTCAATCTCAGCACTACTGAGGCATTATGGAAGCCCAGGTTGCCCTGATATCGGCCTTCAGCTCTTCTCGCATCTTCTTCGTCACAATACCCCATAGAGTGTCTATAAGCACAAGTATACCATGATCCTTAAACCAGGTATTTGTACTTTTGGTGGTGTAGGTAGGTGTCATGTTCTACTGGAAAATGAAATCAGCATCTCCATAAAGCTGGTCAGCAGAGGGAAGCATAAAGTGTAAACGGCTGCACTGACCTTGGACCTAATAAAACATTGTGGACTAACACCAGCAGATGACATGCTACCCAAACACCTACTTACCTTGCAAACTTTCCAGTTAACCTCAAGCAGCTTGGATTCTGTGCCTCTCCTCTCTTCCTCCAGACTCTTGTACCTTGATTTCCAAATGAATTGCCAAACTGAATTCCATCTGAAAGGAGGACTTTGGCCTACTGAGCAACAGTCCAGTCTTTTTTGTCCTTAGCCCAGATAAGATGCCTCTGGCATTGTTTCTGGTTCAAGACTGGCTTAACACAGGGAATGCGACAGTTGTAGCCCATGTCCTGGATATGTCTGTGCGAGGAGGCTCTTGACGCACTGACTCCAGCAATAATCCTTGTGAATGGGCTTCATTTCACAATCCTCTCAAAGCTGCGGTTATGCACAACATGGCTTACTCAAAACATAAGGAAAACAGGCTATGAAAATTTAACTTTCAATGATGAATGGACAGATCAATGTATGTTTATGCTTGTTGCAAGAAGTTCAAAACCAGTTTGTTTTAAATGTCCCAAAACTATGGCAATGATGAAAAAATAAGTTAAGTTAAGTTAAGTTAGCCTTTATTGGTCACACATACATTACTGCACAGTGAAATTCTTTATTCTTCGCATATCCCAGCTTCTTGTTAGTAGGCCGGGGCCAGAGCGCAGGGTCAGCCATTTTTTACAGAGCCCCTGGAGCAGACAGGGTTAAGGGCCTTGCTCAAGGGCCCAACAGCAGCAACCTGGCGGAGCTGGGGCTCGAACCACCGATCTTCCGATTCGTAACTCAGAGCCTTAACACACTGAGCCACCACTGCCCCCAAATAATAATAATAAATAATAGAAAGCGCAATTATGTGACAAAAAATAGGTTGTTAGAGCAATCATTCCGCAGCAGTCTAAGGTAAGGGCATGTAAAATGCCTGATAAACTGAGAGCCCAGTATCAGGCACAGCAACCAAAGTCTTTTTACATTCATTTACAGGCTAGCAGCATGCAAATGAAGATTCACTGAAGATTGATTAAAGAGTGTTGTTTGTATCCCATACAAATAAAAGGAAATATACAGTACATGGCCGTTAAAGTTAAAATTGTCCGTGTGTATTTTACTGACAACAAATATTATTGAAATGCTATTGACAATTTAAATTGCTTATTTGTTATAGACTTACAATAACTTAATTCATAGAGATCTGAATCATAAAACAACATGAAATTCGTATCTCGGCTTAACTTGAAATTGAGACCACATGACTTTCATGTGTTAACATGGATTCTAAATTATAAAAGTTAACTGGTAACAGGTGTAGGGACTGGCAGGCCACTGTAAAGGGAGCCATTGAACGAGGAAGAGACAGTTCACGACATCAGCAATTAAGGAAAGAAATGGTTAAATGTCTCCAACTCAGAAAGAACTTCACATCTTCACTCAAACGGTGTAGATCAGCACCAAATGAAAGCTCTGTATATTCAATGAACATTGATGTGCATGAAATCTTCATTTGAACCAGACTCATATGAAATACACTTTACCTAAATTACTAAAACTTCATTGAGATGGCTTCCTACTATGCTCGAAAAGGAAGAATCATGTAGATGTGGCTATGCCCACAACCACGTCTGGTTGGGACAAAAGGCTGTGAGATTAACACCCAAAGTTCGAGATTCATCAGAAGGAGATTCGTCAAGAGCATCTGACGGTCGCCAGCAAGCTCGACATTCCACCCTTGCGGGCACGACGCCGCCTTTGCGGGCATCATCCGCTTTTCAAGAACACTTAATGAGACTTCATGCCAGAACTCCAAAGTCCTGCAACAAAGAAACCCTCAGAAGAAGTCCCAGAGTGCACCCATCTGTAACCAGGTAACCAACGCCTCACCAAAGGGCTGTCCCAAAAAACGTCATCTCAACGACCATGCACCAACCAATCAGCAACGCCATGATTCCCTTCGCTGGAAGTGAACCAACGGATGAGAAGGTCTTGGGTTACTTAGCTGCAACCCTGTTCCCTGATAAAGTGTGAACAAGTTGCTGCGTGAAAACGCTATGGGTTCTCTTTGTTCTCCAGGTTGTGAAACCTGTGTGTATCAAAAATGCAGAATAGTTCGGCTTATAACCTCAGTCAGATGACGTCACCCGATAAGGTGCACCTGCACGTTATGAATAGGAGTGAACTGGAAACATCCTCAGGTCAATTTTGTCTGAAGGACGTCCAGGCACGCCAGCAGTGCGGTATTGAAGTGCAGCGCTTTATCAGGGAACAGGGTTACAACTAAGTAACCCAAGACCTTCTTATCCGTTGGTTCACTTCCAGGCGGAGGACAGAAGGCTTCGAGAATGACTGGGTGCATGGTCGAGAATGGAACCGTTGGAAGATAGTTCGGGTGAGATGCAGAATAGCTTTGACTAGCCCAGGGGCAAAGTCTAGGCAGGATGGGGAGACTGACTGGCAGATCCCCAATTCTTTTCAAAAAAGTAATAGCCATAAGAAAAAACATCTTAAGAGACAGAAGCCTGACAGGCGCTGACTCTAGTGGTTCGAAAGGGGTGTCAGCCAGGCCTTTGAGCACAATAGCTAAGTCCCATGAAGGGACCGTCGCTCTAGTAGGCGGCCTCAACTGTTTAGCTGCACGATTAAAACGGGCAACTAAATGGTGCTTCCCCACAGAAACCCCATCGGTCAGAGCATGACAAGTCGAAATAGCGGCTACGTACGTTCTGAGAGTACTAGGGCATAAGCCCGAGGACAACTTTTCTTGCAGAAACTCCAGCACTGAAACAATCTGGCAGTGGACTGGGTCTACATGTCYWRCCATGCACCAACTTTCAAATACACTCCATTTGAGGGCATAAGTTCTTCTACTGGAGGGAGCCCTGGCACTTAGAATGATTTCAATTATGCTGGCTGGAAGACCAGCATCTCTTAATTGGTCCACTTCAAGAGCCAGATGTGAAGGTTCCAGAACTCGGGCCGGGGATGAAATATTGTCCCCTGAGACTGAGACAGAACATCCGTCCTCACTGAAATCACCCAGGGTGAGCCTTTGAAGAGAGATATTAGCTCCGAGAACCGCTTTCTGGTTGGCCAATGGGCCGCTATTAATAAGAGGCGCAGACCCTGTTGACGGACCCTCGCCAGGACTTCTGGGAGCAGAACTATTGGAGGAAATGCATAAAGGCGTAATCTGGGCAACGTGTGGGCCATCATGTCCAGACCCAGGGGAGGAGGAGTCAGAGAGTAGTAAAGGGGACATTGTGCTGCCTCTTGCAAGGTGAAGAGGTCAACCTCTGCTACATAAAATCTTTCCCAGATTTGACTGACTACTTCAGGGTGGAGTTTCCATTTCTCATGTGTCACTGCTTGTCTGGATAGCAAGTCCACTCCTACATTCATATGCCCAGGAATGTAAATCACCCTGAGGGACAGGAACTTGTCCTGTGCCCAAAGCAGAACCTGGTGCGCTAGCTTGTTCAAGCGGCGCGAGTGTAGTCCACCCTGGCGATTTATGTACGAGACTACCGCAGTGTAGTCCATCCGCACTAGGTAGCCTCTCAACTGCTGGAGGAAGTGTTTCAGGGCCAGAAACAAAGGCATCATTTTGAGGGAATTGGTTTCCCATGCGAGAAGATCACCTCTCCAGCTCCCTTGTGCTGGACGGCCATCCAAGACCGCACCCCAGCCCATGAGGGAAGCACCTGTCGGTAGCATCTTGCGATGACAAGACGGACCTAAAGTGGGACCCAAAGTCAGAAACGGGGGTCTGAACCACATAGAAAGGGTACGAAGCCTCCGGTACGAACCCTTATGAGCCTCTGGGGATTGGCCCTTGAGTGAAATCCCATGGCTCTTAGCCACAACTGAAAATGCTCTCATGTGCAGAAGCCCCAAAGGTATCACCATGGACGCAGCTTCCATGAGACCTAAAGATCTCTGAAAGTGATGAAGAGTCACTTTCTGGTCTAGCTTGATTTCCTTCAGGGTGTTGGAGGATGGATTCGAAACAAGCGGGAGATAGCTGTGCCCATCTTGTGATCGAATCCCATGTGACACCCAAATATATGTTGTCCTCTGAACAGGAAAGAGAATGCCTTTTGTGGCGTTGAGTCTCAATCCTAAAGAATTGAGAAGAGCTAGGACGACATCCCGTTGTCGAAGCGCTAGCTACTAAGACTGAGTCAGGATCAGCCAGTCGTTTATACAATTCAGAATATAGATGCCCTGGAATCATAGAGGCAAAGCTGCATCTGTGCATTTTATATATGTGCAGGGTGACAGGGCTAGGCCAGAGGGAAGGACTCGATACTGGTAAGTTTTGCCCCTGAAAGCAAACCTCAGGAACCACCTGTGTTGTCGCAATATTTTTATCCAGGAGATCTGGGGCATCATCATAAAATGGGGTGAATAAGGCTTATCCCATAAGAGAGTTAACACGTCATGGAAGTTGCCAAATAAGGGGTTGAGGCCCCTCCCCTGGCCACCCAACAGAAACTTGTCGCCTAACTTTGAGCGCTTGGGGAATTTTTATTTATTTATTTATTTATTTTTTGCGGCAAGAGAGTCTCTTCCGCCCCCTTCACAGAAAGCGCCGGAGCGCGCTTGAGAAGTGGACACTAAAACTTCCTGATCCGGGGAGAGCGTGAGTGAAAGGGGGAATTCCGTCTCATGCGCATCGGCCCGATCGGTACACTATCTCCATGGAAGCAAGAGAGGAATTCTCTTGCGTCCCTTCACACGAAGCGCCGGAGCGCGCTTGAGAAGCGAATGTTAAAACTTCCTGATCTGACGAGAGCGCGAGAGAAAGGGGGAATTCTGTCTCATACGCACCCGAGCCCCAGGAATGTGCTGCAGCTCGCGGTTTCTCTTTAATGAAAGCTTGCAGTTTCTCTTTAAAGTAAGCGCCTTAATATGGAGGAGATCACAATGCTCGCACTCTCCTTGATACCCAAGCACTCAAAGAAAAAGTCATGGAGATCGCCCTCCGAAAGAAATCTATCACACGGAGGCATGCATCTCTCAACCAACTCTGCCATTATCGGTAAGTAAAGTTTTTCTTTCCTATTCGGCATTTTTGATACACACAGACTTCACAACCAGAGAGCAACCAGATGTTTCCATTGCGTTTTCACGCAGCATCGAGTGTAGCTTTTGAAAGGGAATGAAATTTAAAGTAAACAAACCACGCTTCATACCTTGCTGAAAATTGGTGCTCGATTTATAACTAAGCTAATCTTAGTCTTGCATATTAAGATTAAACTGAGATTCAATATACAGTATATATGAATGATAAACTTGGTGAGCCAGCAGACAGGAGATTATGTACTACACTAGCCACTAGATCTATTTCCTTCAGCATTTATACAAAGGGCATAAAAGTTAAGTATTTTCTATATATTTTTTGGTTACATTTTATGGAAAAAAACAGTTAAGAATTTTTTTTTGTTTTATATGCACATGAGCCATTTGTGTTTTTTCCAGGACATTTCATGACCTCCTCTGTGTGCATCTTCAGTTTCAGTTAAGCTCACCTCTGTAATCTATAGGATATAGTATATCAAATACTATGGATATTAGCCAACTAGACATTGATATTTTATGATCAGCACCACTACTTACATGCATTACAGAGAAAGACCCCTAGTAATTACAGTCCAGAAATTTTGAATAAAAAAGTTATGGTGGACAACAGTCAGTTTCTAATGAGAGATTTGTGGAGCTGGCAGTAAATGAAATATTTCATTTACCAGACTGAGAACCAAGCAAATCTGTCAAACTTGAGCTGCTGGAATGAAAGTCTTCTTAATGCCAATAGACTCAATATCAAATGAGGTGTGCTTCCCTAGTCTCCAGCTTCCAATAATTTACAACTTTAGTTGGATGTTTAAAGAGTTTATCTTAAGGTCACTATGAATAATAAAATTTATATCACAGACACTTAATGTGTGTTACTAGTCTATAATATTTGCATAGTTCAAGGTGTTTTTGTTCTTTTTTTTAACAGCCTTTCAGTCATACTATCCATTACAAAGAATGACTGAAAGGACCCTAGAATATCTCTAACAAATATTCAAGTAAACTAATCATATTTAAATAACAGAAAACCTGCAACTTCACTGTTCAGAAAGGGCAGATCCGCAGGCTGCTACCCCGCGGGGGCAGGGGCATGGCCACATAGACGCACTGTTGCCAGGCAACGCCGCTGTAAGGCAATCAGTCTGGACACGACACACCTAGCGGCGTGTCTATTTAAGTGTCCAAATACCTCGGTACTTTGTGTGATCATTTACAGCAGGTAGCACTGGTAAGGTATCAGGGCCAAAGAAAGACAGATAAAATGAAAGACAGAAGGAAATATAGACAGAGCGCGCTCAAGGGAGGGAGAAAGGCAAAGACCCAGCCTCTGTCTCCCGAAGACGCCGGCGTGAGTGAGAGAGAGAGAAAAAAAGAGAGCAACACGCCTTAGTTCAGCGTGCACTCTTGGCTTCAGTTATAGTGCAAAACCCAAAAAACCCAAAGTCTCTCTCTTATAAATCCTTGGTAAGGACAAAGGCTCTGAGAGGATCTAAAGTTTATTTTTAGTTATCAGAGCCCCGACTGTTCTTGCGTAGACAGCGGAGCTCTGTTTATTTTTGTGTTTTCAGTTTTCTTTTGTTTCCCTTTGAGTTTCCTAATTAATAATCCCACACCATCTCCAAATGGAAAGGTCTTCCCGTGCGAATCATAAGCACTCTCCCAAACTCATACTTCATTGACTCCCTCTGAAGCCCTACTTTCGGATTTCCAATCCACACCATGTAACAAACAGTGTCTCAAAATGAAATGTGATTTACAATAAATCTGTATGAATTTACATATGATGGACAATAAAAACGGTACAATATGGTAACATTCAACATCATAAGTGATAGTTTCCAAAAAAAAACAAAGAATAGGCAATCATATTTTACTGCTACAACCCATTTACTTAAATCTGGCAGCGCATTTCTTTCTTATACATCATGCTTATTCACATTTCTATCATGCTATAATTGAAGCTTAACTTCTTCAGTGGGCTAAAGAAGATAAAGAATAGTATGAAACATTTAAGCCTGGACAGTAGGCTGGGGTTATGAACGTGAACAATTTTAATATTTTTATCAGATGAGGCAGCTCAAAGCACAAAAACCAGAAGGTGCAGCCCATAATCATGAAGCATTGACAGGCAGAAGGTCAGGCAGCTGGCAAAGAATTAAATACTAGGACAGGCCTGATGGTTAAGTAAAAAATTTTAATTTGAGAAACAGTCATACAATCTGAAAGAAATAAGGCTCATAATGAGGCTTGGAACCTAGAGTAGGACTTGAGCAATGGGTGTATATGAGTCTGGGTTATTTATAGAGCTGTGGGAAATTGCAAACAGGTGTTAGTGCTTAGAAGTCTGTTGGTTGGGAATATGGATGTGTGTGCAGAAGGATTGTCAGCTAACATGAACTTTGGCAGGATCTGGTTATTGCAGTTTGTTTGACCGTATTTTTCAGGAGTAGGTATTGTGTTTGATCAGTGGTATTCTCAGGATGAGGCATGGATACTAATAGAGTACTTAAATTGGAATGAGCTGTGGGACTGAATTATAACTTAATTCATGTGTAACGGGTTCGACCCATTGTTGCATGGGCGGCACCATAAAACACAGACACAAGGTGAGATCTTAGAGGAAAAAAGTAATTTATTAGGAATAAATAGGGGAAGGAAAAAAAAAAGGAGGGAGGACGGAAAGAAAGGGAAGGAATGAAGTGTGCACGTGCATAGTCTGAGGCAGTGCCCAGCTGGCATGCGGGCACGTGGCTGGCGGCGGTGGGCGGATTGACAGAACGGAGCACGCGAGGCAGCGCTCCTGCACGCTCCCTCTCGGTTCCTGGGCGCGGCCTCAGGCGGGAGTCTCGCTCGGACGTCCATCGGCTGGGCGGCTTTCCCGGCTGGGATCGGCGACCTTAACGCTGTCCTCCTCGTGGCCTTTTCCTCTTCGGCGGCGAGGACGCGAAGGCGGGCTCGACGCGGGAACGGAGGATGAACGTGGGAGCTCGTGCAGCTCTTCCCCGCAGCGTGGCGATCAAAGGGGCGGAAATCCAATGTCCTTTTAAGTCTCTGGGGCACGTTCCATTTCCCCACTCCCATGCCACTCTCGAGCTCCACCGCGTTACGCTCTTCTCGGACCCCGGACTAAACTCCGCGCCTTGCTTTTATAATGCGGAGCAAGCCCGAGATCCTATTAACGTTAAATCACTGCCAGCCGGCCCGCATAGGCGGCCCCGTCCTTTTGCACACATGCAGAAGGGGTGCCGCCTACCTAGGGAGCCTACGAAGTGAGCGAGGGGCGATAATAGATTTGGGCGCACGCCCATCACAGGCGCACGCCGTGACATCATGTCATAAGTGCACAATTTTTTCCAACTTCTTGCTTAGCCCACTCAATTTTATATAAGTTGAGTCATAAGGAGACTCGAAAACATGTTTCTGAATAAGACTTCCAGCTTTGCCATGAAGAATACTCTAAATTCCCAGTTTATTTTCAGTGAATAAAATGAAAAAAATGTTCAGCCCAAACTACACATTTGTTCAACTCTTCTACTGCTAATTTGAATGCCACAAATTCTTATTGGCCATGTTCCACTTTTTCCATGTGCAATTGCATAGATTATCAGTTAGTCTTAATGTTGAGCCAGAATAGACCCAATCCTATTTCACTATAAGTAACAGTATCAGGTCAGGATAGGGGTTATAGTGAATGTGGTAAACACTAAATGTATAAATGTTTCTGAATGTTTCAACTTTTTTGGACTCACATTTTAATAAGGATGTCTGAAGTGCAGCACTGTAATTAAAACTCCAATTAATATGCCTGTAACAAGGTTTAAAAGGTGATCCTGCATTGGCAATTATCAACCAGTCTCTGTCTTAGTTTGTTATTTGACAATTGGGAGACTCAAAAATAAGTCTGCCCAGTTGTTTCAACTAATTACTATTTACAGACACTCAGGTGAAATTCTGTCTTCCATGAATTTGAAAATTTTTATGTGCTTATATTGACAAATGTGTTTGTTGTTGTTTTTTTGTTACCATTATTTCTATAAAAACAAATCAGTAATTGTTGGAAACAATCATCTCTGACTTACAATAATAAAGCTCATGTGGTATCAACTGCCCTAGGATGCGTGGATTCTACATGGTATTGTTTCACTTTGGTATTGTTTCAACAATGTCATAACATTTATTTTCATCCAGAGTCACAGCCTTTATGCGTTGCACATCACACCTCCATAATCACATATAAATGTGTATAAAATTGATATGATTATATCAATATATAAATATTATATATTTTTATCTATGCTTTTATGTGAAGACTCAATTAAATCACATAAAAGCATAGATAAAAATGGAAATATAATCATATCAATTTTATACACATTTATATTTAAGAATGTGATTATACTTAAGGATTTATCGTATGCAAAAAAATTAAAATAAAATCATAATAAATTCATAGAAGGAAGATGTGGACAGAGACAGTAAAAGATAGAGGGACAATGATTTTTTTTGGGCCACTTTAATAGGCCATGTGCTCAACTATTAATTGTGTGTACTGGAGGCTAGGCAGGAAGGTCAGCTCAACCAGAGCTCAATTGCAGCTATTATCTCTACATTTAGAAATCTAAGCTGGTACAGTAAGTTACCTACAGTACTACTTATTCTGCTGCTCTTATATGTATACATAGTATGTAGTCTGACATATAAGTAGGTTTGTGTTACTCAGTGGTGACTGATTTTTCTTACAGTAATGTCACTTTATATTGAAAAACATATAATTTAGCTTACTGTAACTGATCATTGGATCTTCTGTTGAACTACCAGGGATGACCAGACCATATACTGTAAGGTGGAAGACACTGACTGTTAACACCAGAACAGGTGACTGTTGGGGTGAACATGATGTAATATACCAAAAGATTACAAGAAAGCAACAAATACATGGCTGCAGACAAAATTGGACTTTGTATTACAGCACAATCTGAGAATGTTAAAGAACACCGCTATGGCCATGTCCAAGTCAATTATGTACTATGCATTTACTGCCTTTCCAGTACTGTATGGTTACATTATAGTAGTCTAATCCAGTGTATATTGCTTCACCATATTGACTGCTCTAGAAGCATTGTCTTTTCTTGTTTTGAGGAGTCTTGGAGATAGATGCCACTTCAATGCTGGTTTAAACCTAGCCAAAAGAAGGCAACAGGGATAGTTATTGGCCCCCATGCTATTGTGAATGTCCTTGGACAACATAGAGAGAATATAATCATGTGGCAAGTCATCCTCCATTACCTTGCCAACTTTGGTTTTTACAACATTGCCCTTATCACATTCCTGGACTAATTACAAGGCATTATCATTCCAGCCAGGCAGTGGGGGACCCTACCTGAAATGTTTGCATCTGGGAAAACGTGACTTCCCACTTGGCTGCTCTGGTCATATAACTTCCACTATACTGTCTATTCCTAAACCCTTTTTCTTTGGCATTGTGATGGAAAGCTTATAATGAACATCCTCACATGCATGCCCCTTCTCTAGGCAATAGTAGTAAATGTGGTAAAAATGATGTAGGGGCTTTTGGTGGCTGGTTCTATCATTCTAGAAAATGATTTTCCTGCTGTTTAGCCAAGGAGAACAAAGCTTGTCATGTGGATGACCTGCTGTGACTAAACAAAAATAGGAGCATAATTTTTTCTTTTTTTCCATTAGATATTGCATTTGTTTTTGTGCTTAAAATGTAAATATAT